>DWON01001438.1:0-24450 GCA_018251015.1 Phocides pigmalion okeechobee
CATATGCTACATACCTACAATATAAAAAATATTTGGTGACTGAGGCTTATTTAGTTTAGCTTTTATTCTTACCGACATGTGTTTTGCACGAAACGGTAGAACTACCCACCCACTTCAAGAGACGACAATTCAATCTACTTCCCCTGCATTATCAAACTTCCATCTTCAACACTATCTCCAAGATAGTAGCGAATAAATTTAGGTACATCTTACAAAGACAATATTAATTTTTTTTAAAGACTTCGTGGATATGAATCATCTAACTCATGAAAGAGGAAACCGCAGCTTCTTCTTCCGTGTTATAACATTTTTTACAAAATCCATAAAATTATTTATTACTTTTTTAGTTAGTTTATCTTTCTGCATTTATTATATATAAAGAATTCTTTCGCAGGTTCATGTGTTTGTTCGCCAGCGTAGGTATTTACCACACATCGTTTTTCTCTTTTCGTTCTCTTTCCTTCTCATTTAAACATTTGCGCTCTATGAAATTGTGACCCAAATGTGAGTACTATGTTAGTGTAATCAGTATAGCCATACTAATCATTGTCAATTAAATACAATCTTAAACTATGCAATTCATTTCTATTCAGATCTTAGTTTGAATAACATAAGAAGAAACAAGAATATAGCAAAATGAAAATGTAATAAATTATATATATTTATATAGCAATAGTTATAATATATTATATAGAAGTAGTTATAATATATTAGTAGTAGTAGTTATCATATATTATATAGCAATAGTTGCTATCGAATTAATATGAATTCTCCCAATTTTTATTAGTGATAAATTTAAAATCAATTTAACTCATAATTGCTTTAAAACACAATAGTAAAAACATTTCTGTTTAGGTAATGTTCTATGTATGTATGTGTATTCTCGGGATAAATAAATTTATAAGACATTATCATACAGCGTTAAATTACGCGCGTTTTATTCTCAAATGTTCGGTTTTTTATTAATTTAAATAAGAAACAAATTTAATCCCCTCAACTAATTACAGTTTCTCTTTTTTCATTATTTTCATGAAGTTTATTTTTATATTGTGATTGCACTAACGTGCAGATAAACATAGTGGGAGTTTAGTATTAGACCAGTTTTTAATTTAAACTTAATATACTTACTATGTTACGTTATGGTTTTAATTTCCAATTAACTAATAAATAGTATGGATGTGCACTGTAAACGAGGAACTTAATGAATATAAATGCCTGATATTGATGGCAACAATTCTAAGATGTCAAGTGAAATCAAAAATATTTAAGGCTCTATGGGCTTTCATTCTATCTTTATGTCCAAAGAGAAATTAATCAATAATTTCATTTAGGAGTGGAGGCAGTGGTAAAAGCACTTTAAAAGGAATAAGTTTTATTATATTGCAAATGTAGCTGCAAACGAGAAAAAACAAATTTATTATAATATTCGTGTTATTAATCAAAAGAAAGAATTGAAAAGTAACGAATGTCGCATCAGGCCCTGCTACTTCTCTAAATTGTATAAAGTTCGGCGAAGCTTCGGTATCGATCGATTGCAAACATGGCGAAGATCAGAAGCGCGTTGAAGGAGATTTCAATACCTAACATGATCATCGGAACCCAATGCTGGGTTGATATTACCACTGTTCACAATCCGCACAGTTTCTACGTTAGGCCTCGAGCTTTCCGCGCCCATTTGCCGTTTCTACAAGCTCGTGGAGAAAAAATCGAGCCATCCGAAATAAGACTTGGAGATATCCACATCTTCAAATCCAGGATTCTGAGGTGCTACGCGCGTGGAAAAGTCATCAAAATTGATGGTGACACCGAGCCACTGTATAAACTGCTGGCCATTGATTGGGGGTGTATCGAAGCAGATGTATCCATTCACAGGATTTGGCAGTTGTACCACAATGATAGAGTACCAGGATTGGTTACTCAGTGCCAACTAGCAGATTGCTTGCCGCTTGGAGACACATGGGATGCTCCAGCAATAGATGCGTTTAAGAGCTTCGTGGAAGGAGAACGAGCTAAGATAATCATTCGTTCTAAAGCCCCTGGACCCGTCAGAGTTGAACTGATCAACTCATGCCCTGATGACATAGCGACATTGCTCGCAATTTCCGGGTACACTAAGTTTCGGTATCAGCATAATTGCCCTCTTGAATTCCCGATGCTTATGGCACATTACAATGTCCCGAGGAAGTTGGAGCTCAAAACTCCCTTACGTGTTATTATGGTCTCGGGAAAGTTTCCCGACAGTTTTCATGTGATTCTTGCGGAAGAGTGGGATACTTACATGCAAGACCGCAATGACTTCCGCTACTATTGTCAAGAGCAAGAGACAATGCGCATGGATCAAATGAAAATTGGCGGGCTTGTTGCTGTGTACTCCAATATAATTAACGAGTACGAGAGAGGAATAATCACAAATCTGTACCCGTCGGTCAACAAGATCAGGCTGAGGCTTGTAGACAAAGGCATCGAGATTGTGGATCACGTTTCAAAGATGAAGCCCGTACCAGAATGGTACTTACGCATTCCAGCCAGAGCTATTCATTGCACTGTGCATCCAAGCCAATTTCTAGCAGCGAAGACATTGACACAATACACAAATTCGGCTGGACATTTCATGATTTCCATACAAGATCGGGGAAGAGGATATGGTCCAAGCACCGTCATACTAGGCCGTGTGACAGGTTAAATTTGTTTCGAGTCAAGTTTTCTTTTGTGTCATTATTGATTGATACTACGACATTGTTTCAATCATGTGTTTATGTATATTTTTGATTGAATTTACTTTAGCAAAAACATCTTGAATGGAAGAATAATCTCTTTATGAACCACATTAATTAAAAGAAAATATTTAAAAGGATTATACACAAGTTTATCATATCATAATATAATCTCAGTTACAAAATAACACATATTGTGTAGCGCAAATAAGTAATGTTGCATTTTTTTCCCGATAATCCATTAATATAAGTCTTGTAATCTTATTAAGATAATTATATACATGTAATCACAGTAGATTTAAATATAAGGTATATTATCAATATATTTTCCAAATGTGGTGAGCTTTGCTTAAGTTGAAGATGAAGATTAAGGAAATCAAGATAACACCTGGAACAGAAGCACTCCATTATGCAATAAATGATTCACAACATGGTTCGAAAATTTTCCTATAAAGGATTTCTGTGTCGATGATGGAATGATATGGCAAAGTCTAACAACGGAGATTTGTATCCAGCTAAACCAAAATTAAGTAGAATATATTCCAATACTCATATAATAACCAATAAAATATTTATCCTCTCATTAATATTCAAATGTTATTTGAACATTCTGATTTGTTCTATATAGTACTACATAGATTCCAGTATGTTTTTCCTAGGATTAGATTGATGTTGTAATACTTATGCATTTAAAATTAGTATTTTCAATAAAGTAGAAAGTTGTATTTCGCGTTTCCCTTATTAATTGTCATTGTATTTCAGATCTAGATGTTACTTATTGGTGTGTATTGGTGTTGTAGGTGTGGAACTCCTGGCAACTATACCAGTATGTTACAAGTATTATTAGTATTAGTGATTACGGAATGGATATTGTATAACATAAGTTTATTTAAACATTAAATATATTCAAGTCACAAAACAATTTCTTTTCATTTGCATCCAGTAAGGTACCATATGAAAACGTAATAATGGATGGATGGATGGTAATAAATAAATTTAAAGCCCCAATATGCAGCTGGCTAGATGCTGTGTTACTGCTGTACAGATATTTGATCCCAAAATTCATCTTAGATTATGTTCACCACATGATGCTATCTCCGAGACATACTTAAATACAATCACCAGACTAAAACAGCAGCACTAAAGACTAATATTACATATAATGCATCCTAAGTTTAGTAACAGAAGTTGTATTTATTAGATACTCCACTACTGACCATGTGAGTTCCAAAAAAAGAAATGGAGAGTTGATGAATATCATTAAAACACATTTAATCTATTAATCCACCCAATGTTGTGATAAACTGAGATGAGAGATCTAACTCTAACTGCGATGTAAACTGCAAAAGGTTACACATGTCTATCGACAAATTTCATCTTAATTTAAGTTCCCTGTATACCAGTCAGCCAATAAAAACTACTACAGTCACTAAACAAAATCAGCAGCCCAAAATACTTTCACAATACTATGTCTTAGGACATCTTAAGTTTATTCATTGAGGTGTGTTATTAGGTACTCAAATTCTAACCATGTAATTTTTTCAATAAACAAATGGGGATAGGTTCTAACTTAATAGAAGGATATATACTACCTTATATGATTTATTACAATAGATTTAAACAACCTGTAACTTGTCTGTAATTTATTTCCTTACTCATTTTGATAAATTGTTTTATTATTTTGTAAATGAGGATAAATATACAAGTAACAATAGAACCATGAAGAAACTTCAGATGGTGTCACTATATGGATTTGGTTAATAATGACCTTCCGACGAAGACCTCTTAACATCATGCATACTGTCTATCTAGTTGCTTGGATTTGGTGCTCATATTTCATTAAAAAAACATTGTATATATAAGCAGGTAATTACAAGTCTGCCCTGATTACAAATTTGCTGTCACCCGGGAACTAAATCTGTTCTCTGTGAACTCTGATTACTAAATGCATCATGTCATGTTAATATCAGCATGTTATTAGTAAGTACCTTCTTAAAATATTTCTAAAGCAAGAATAAGTGTGGCAGCGATTGCCTGAGTAACGATAGATTTACAAGTTTTTAAATACGGTTAAACTGCAATTGCAATGGATAAATGAATGTTTTAAACTGATTAACCGAAAGGGGCAAGTCTTATTTTTGCCTATAAAATATGGGAGTATCATAATTATGTTTGACGTCATCCATCTTCTCCGACCACGCCTAGGGAGGTATCGATTATCGTAGCTTGTTCTTATATATAGCTGGGCTGGCTAATTAGTAGGTATGTATATGATTCGCGTGGCGGCGCCACTGTTGTGACCAAAGTATTGATCCAGTCAATGAAAATGTACCAGGCGAGCATATTCCGCGAAAGCTTGCTCACTCAATCCTGAGTGAGTGCGTAAAAATAAAGCGACTGTAAGAAAAACGCTGTGATCAGCCGAGTAACAGTATCACTGTTACTTGTTCATATCAACTTATGGATATCGTTAAGTTATCCATAGGTTGATATGAATACTTTTGAGGTATTCTGAATGAGATTTTTCGACACCAGCTGGTTTAGATATGATGGTCAAGAGAGACCTTTCCGGTTTTATGTTAAAATTTAATGTATCTCATATGCAGTGATCGCTTCCGATTTTCACCCTGTTGAGTGACCACCGTTTGCCAGAATGACACACTACGTAACGTCGTATACAATGTAATCGTTTCCATTGTAGAAACCGAAGCATACATTTTTTCAAACTAGTCTCTGTTACTAGGATTTCCAACATTATCATTTAGTACTCAAACTTCACAGGTTCCTAATATCTATGCAATCTTATGGTTTTGTATTGACAACATGAGCAATTTTTAATAAGAGTAAATAATATTATAAGTAACACATTTGATAAACTCACAATTATATTTCACTGTGAATTTTATGAAACTGCGATGAATGTCACAGTAATTTAATAACAGTATTCCAACACTAGTGTACATGCAACTAACAGGGATGCAGGTATAAATGCATCCTTTTCATAATCGCGCAGTCGCAATTGTAGCAAAGGGTTCATTTAGGCTCGTTACACACTTATTTATTGCCTTTTTTTCAAATTTTATGTATCTATTATTATTTTATCTAAACCGGCAATTTGTTTTTAAAATTATAAGTGGATATATAATTTGAAACCGGGAATAAAAAACCAATAATATATTATAAATATATTAGAAACAAACATTTGATTAGTAATTAGTTGAAATTTAATACATGCTTGAGGGATTCTTGTGTGAAAGATCCTAAAAATATTTTATGTACACAAACTTTTTTAGTAAACAAATTGTAATCGGTTGCAACATTACTAATTTCTTATTATTGTTCAGGAATTAAATTACATTTTGTCCATTTCTTTTGTAAAGTAAACAAACTTGACATGTAAAAGATGTTTAAACTTATTAAAAATTGAATTAATGACAAGAATGCTTTTAATATTAAAAAAATGAAATTGGAAAAATAAAAGAGAAACTTCCGTACAAGCAAATCTATACTTAAGGTTATTAAATTTAACTTTTTTTATTTTTCTTAGAATAATTTATACAGTGCTTTTAATTAAATTGATTAAAGAGCTAAAATATTTTCATTCTTAACTTGTGGGGAGAATACGTAAGTACTTTGTTGGGGCCCAGAAACCAATTCTGCAGCGTAATATAAAGTCTCACCGTCTTGGACCGGTTGTAGATTTGCTAGATTAAAGAAGTCTAGTTGATTTTGTTGATCCATGGACTGAGGATAATGTTCCGGCATCAAGGAGCCCACCTCCCCCATATGAGATCGCATGTGAAAGTTCAAGTGACTGCTCTGTTTAAATCTTCTGCCACAAATGGGACACTCGAACGGTTGTATATTTGTATGCGTCCGCATGTGCTGGCGCAAATGAACCGACTGCGAAAAGCATTTGTTGCAAATCACACATTTAAACGGCTTCACCTTTGTATGTGTCCTCAAGTGCTGGTCCAGTCCAGCCTTCTGCGTAAATGCTTTTGGACAGTATGTACATGCAAATGGTCGTATACCTGTATGCATTCGCATATGCTGCTGTAGCCCGCCCTGTTGTGTGAACCTCTTGTTACATAGCGAACATTGATGAGGTTTCATTTTGGCATGCACTATACGATTATGTTCATCGTAGTCTGCGCTACTTAAGAAAGTGTGACCACATGTTTGACAAGAGAAGGTGAGACGATGTGGCACATTGAACTGAGCTGCCAAGGTAGCTGGATACATATCTCTATCAAGACGTTTCTCACAAACTTGGCAACGCAACGCCGCTTTGCGCCTTTTCGTATGTTCTTCCCGGTAATGCATAGAATATTCACAGCAGTTAAAGAATATTTGACGACATTGCACGTCGGGACGCAAGGTTGAAGGCAGCGTACACGTAAATGGCCCCCTGCATACAAAGTAATATACATATATATCACTGCAATTAACAAAAATTACTAGTATAACAATCAACTCAGTTTCATCAAACTTGCCAGATATGATAGTTTATCCAAAATTAATATAAGATAACAAACAAAGCCCCATATAGAATAATAAAACCTAATTGTACATACATGAGGTTTGAGATATCTTTATTCTCATAAGAATACAAAACATTCACTTACATGAGAATTACTTAAAAATAACTTAAAAATATTATACTGCGGTCAGGTACATTGCACAAGCTAAATAATACTGTAACAATTTTTATTAAATATTTTGAGGGGAGAACTTATTGTTTCGATACTCGACCTTGCATGTTATACGTAGAATAAGAATGCCTGAAAACGTCTCATAGTGCAGCGATCTATGCATTCTGGGGAGCATTTAAGATGAATGATTTTAGTGATTTTTTAAATTGCAACATTGATTTTGATTGTTTTATATCTTTAGGTAATTTATTATATAAGTCGGATCCTTCAAATAAAATGCTCCAAACTTTGTTCTGGGTGAATATAACTTTATATCTTTTTCTTTTCTTAGTTTCATTTTATGAGTTTTATCTGGCTTTGGTAGGACGATATTAGTATTTATTTCTTTATTTAATATTTTGTGTATAAGAATGCAGTTACAATAGATATAACTTTGAGTAATATTCATCAATTTCGTTTCTTTGTAAAGTAAATTTGAAGATGTTCTTAAGGTCAATAAAAACTCCTAGTGCAATTTGCTTTTTATCAATTCTGTATTTAATGTTTGTTACTAGGTCTATAGCAGCCGAAAGCGTGTTAGATTTTAGTTAGTTTGACCTAAAGGCGTACTGTTTAGCATATAAGAACTCGTTAGATGTTATTCAAGATGATTATATAACACTCGCTCAAATATTTTTGAAAAGACAGGAAGGACTGATATTGGCCCGATAGTTACCTGGATCACATTTATCTCCTGATTTATAGACCGGTGTAACTTTAGCTATTTTGAGATTGTTCGGAAAAGCCCCTTTTTGAACGCATTTTTTTAAACAATTTGTAAGCTCTATAAGAATATGATTTGGAAGGCATTTTGTTGATTTCGTTGTTGTTCGTATTTATTCCGTCCAATCCCGAGCTAGTATTAGAATTTAAGTTTTGAATAATTTTTAGAACTTTGTCTGTAGTAGTTGACGTTAATGAATTAAGCGTAGGAATACAAGGACTAGGCAAACATTTTGTTAAATCAATGGACGGATGGTATTTTTTTGGAATCGATAGTTATTGACACTTGGTGAGTAATATGCTCATTTTTGTTATCTTTAATTTGTTGTGAAGCTATTTTGGCAGATTTTCGTTTTTTGGCAGTTTGTCTACAATTCGAGGTACACCATTAATATATTTTATGGTTAAGTCTTTATATTCAATTTGTAAGCACCGATTTAGTTCTTCATTAAGATTATATAGATACATACATACTTAAACCTAGACTTAATTAATTCAATGATAAAAATCATTCATCCGTCACCCTTTGAAGTCCAGTACTGGAAACATTCGACTAAAAAAATTCAAAAACAAAAATTCAATTTCTGGAAATTCATCAATCCATTATACAAATATGAACTGTTTCTCCCAATTAGCTTGACTCTAATCGATCCTACAACTTCTGATACCAACGGTTTGCCAGTCTTTTTCAAGAATCATTACTTTGGTTGGCGAGTGGCCTGCTTGTTTTGCCTTGACGTGATCGCAGTTCAAGAATAATTTCTATTTCTGTAAAAGATCTACCTCAGATCCACTGGTGGTTTTTGGGGACGTACTTGGGTTCTTCTCGCTATGCTGTCGATACGTGCTTTCTTCGCAGCGCTTCCATCGAGACCATCACCTTCAAGACATTTTAATAAGAGAAAATAATCAAAGGAACATGTAAGATACAGGTAACCTGCTAACGAACACCTCACATCAGATAGTCACTGTAATATAATATGAAAATCTACATCTAATCTCAAATACCGCGGTAAAGTATAATTACCTTGAAATTATGTTTAACTTTCTCTATGGGTCTCGTTTATCTTTGCATTTCTTTCCTTCTTATCTCCACTTTTTTACACTATTTACTTTATTTAGTGTAAACAAAATCTACTATTTTACCTTCGACCTTAATGATGAGGTAGCTGGTGTCCTCAGCAAACGATTTGGTGATGATACCATCTTTTTCTATTGCACATGGATCGTTTGTTAATCGAGGAATATATTTGAAGCCGCAAAGTCCGTCTAACATCTGCAATGTAAGCTATATGTACTATAAAATAATTTAAGTATGAATAATGTTGAAGTGTCTGGATGTAATGTAGTAACAACTACTTTTAATAAATTTTCCTTAGTCAGTGTAATCGTAAAAATGGTTAAATCGGGACATAGACGAAAATGTAAAAGACATGATTCATCTGTTCATTCACATATTCATAATCATTCACAATCACCTTTGATTGAAAATAAACAAATCTGTGTAGAACAGAAGTTGCAGCTAAGTCTATCTAAGATGCATTGATACTTATGATCATCGACTCATTTGTAAATGAGCCATCGTCTATGGCTTCCGACCAATACGCAAGAATTTCACTCCAAGAAAAGACACGGCGATGTTAGATAGGTACCTCTGCGTTTGACCTATAGTCAGGCTACCTGTTCAAATCAAGCTGGTGTCCAACCTGAAATTTTTTGCATTGCAAATAAAGTGGTCATATAGTTTACAACATACTAGGTCGTTTCTGTTACAGGTAGGATTCTGTTCCCCCTCACTTCCAGACACATCGGCATCGTGTTGTATATTTTTATGGTTTTGTAACGCATTTATGTTATAAAAAGTCTTCTTGCATATATTACAAACAAAATTCGCCATAGATTCGTCCTCGCCCAAACATGTATCCTGAAAAAAAAATTATTAGACATTATTGGCAACCTCTTTACTTTTTAGTTATTACCAGTCCCAGGTCCCCTCTCAGATTGCGAGGGATCAAGTCATTAGTTCCACGCTAGACTGGTGCGAATTCATAGACTTTGATAATCTTATAGAAAACTCTCAATACAAATCTTTTTACTATATTTTCTTTCATTATTAAAAGGATAATTAGTTTCAAATACGCACATATTTGAAAATTAGAGATGCTTGCTAGGGTTTGGAACCCTAAAATTCAAAAATAAATACTAATTTGAATCCATTTGAATTTATTCTTATGTATCACTGCGCTAACTTACCTGAATATATTCAGATTGCAAGACTTGGTTTTTTTGAATAACTGACAATTGTTGTACTGGTTTCTCGCCAAATATCTCCATATCATAATTTGCAGATACCGTTTAAATTCTAAAATATGGTTCGTTTTATTACGATATGGAAACTTAATATCCAATTATAGGCATTGATCTAATTTATAATATCATTTTATATGAATAGTCACAAAAAATATTAGTAACGGTCTGAACAACAGCTCAGAATCATAGATATAAAATGACACAGAATAATAATATTAATAATAATTATCAAATGGTGATATGTTTTATTGACAAAATCAACGTATATTTTTATTTTAATCTGTGATTTTAAAGTGGACTATGGAGTTAATGCCAGCTTAACAAGTTTTCCCTAACCTTAGGGTTTTGTGATAGATACTGTTTTTTTAAATAAGTAGCAGTAGCAAGTTAATAATGATGTACTTCACCAATGATAAGTAATCGCTACCTGCTATAGATATTTCTAATGAACTCCATAAAGGACTCGTATCCTAACCTAATATCAAAAATTGCGTTGTTGTCCTTCAGCACTAGAATTTAAAGCTTTTGCTATGTTTATCTGTATCACTATACTCTTCAAATTAGGAGACTGGAGAGATTGAAAATTTCATTAATATTGTATTAAACTATTATTAAAAAATATTATACTTTACTGGATTTGCAACACAAGCTCCTGGCTGTCAATTCCTGTTTCAATGTCAATGTCAATGTCTTTCACTGTCATAGTGACATATTTAACGTCACTTCAAGTTCGGTTTTGTTGTGCTAATGTAATCTGTGTCGTGGAACTCATTTACGTATTTAATTCTTATATTCACATATACATTTTCCAAAGTCTGATGGTTTTAAAATAGTGAACGTGTGTAATTTATGACACAATAATTGTTTAATAGTACCTAATTTGTTAAAAACATGGCTGGTTCGGCGTTGAGGCGGCTTATGGCTGAGTACAAACGTAATAATTCACAAATTTGCTGACTTCGTATTATATTTCTTAATTATACAATTAAAACATATTACTTGGTTATTATATTGTGAAAAAGAAAATTATTTATTTATCTCAAGCTTAGTAAAATCTGCTGTTATTCGTGTCATTTTATACAATTATACTTAATTAAATGATCATATCGTATATATATTACTTAGATGTATCTGACCGTCTATATAAATCTTTAAGGTCATGCCAATATAATGCAGTATAGTCTAACACCAGTGCACTATAATGAAACATAACTTTACAAATATGTGTTTGTCATTTTTAGAACTTACACTCAATCCTCCTGAAGGGATTATTGCAGGCCCTATAAACGAGGAAAATTTCTTCGAATGGGAGGCTCTTATCACGTAAGTAATGGGCTTGTGATAAAATATAGTAATTATGTTTGTACTGTATTTTCTATTAACAAAGTCTCCAGCTTTAGGTTAGATTACCTTTTTGGTGTTGAATCTACCCTTCCGTTTTTACTATCTACAACTCAAATCTATAAAAGGAACTGGGCAATAATTTAAAATTTCAGCTTCATTTTAACTCCTTAAAATTACATTGCTCGCTTACATGGCATAATAAAACTTAATTGTTTTCATTAAAAATTGCATTAATGTTACTAATCTAAAATTACAGAGGTCCAGAAGGAACGTGCTTTGAAGGAGGCATATTTCCTGCAAAACTTGTCTTCCCCCCAGACTATCCACTGAGTCCACCTAAAATGCAGTTCATCTGTGAAATGTTTCATCCTAACAGTAAGCAATTACAAATATTTATAAATAGAACATATAGAGATATGCATTTGTGTATGTATCATGCAAAATAACTAAAAAAAAACAGAACATGTGTTTTCTTGCTGTGGAAAAGTGGAGAAGCAATGTGGTAACAATATAATAAATAACAAAAAATAATAAATTTTATTTTCATATTTACAATGATGAAAATCTTAAAACTAATTACAATAAAAACCTAACCCAAACAGTCTAAAGTGATTCCGTGCCCATGTGGCATGGTACAAAGAACACGAGCTGTATTCCTGCGCTGGATAGCAATCGCAATTCTCTGCGCGAGATATGAACCAGCCCTCTTGTCACCGTCAGCGTCGATCAAACATGGTACTATTTGAAAAATTTTTGTGCAGACCCCACGGGCCAAAGTTTTCAAAGCCAAACTGAACAAATTCGTACAAATACAAATGAATTGACAAGTGTCAAATATTTTTATTATACATGGTTTAACACTTTTAGTCTGGCGCTTATATATTACATTGAGTCAGCGTTGCGGAAGGCGCCTATAAACTGGAGCTGTATTCTTTAGACTGAAGATGCGCCGACAATTCACGGAAATATTGTATTTTTTAGCATTTGTAGCATATACTACTACATAGACGTTGTTTCCGCTCGCAGTCTTGTAGCATTGACGTAAAAATATAGCACTTGTGTCTACCCGTAATCTATAAATGATAGTTGAGAGAACTATATAAATATATATAGTTCGATCGAGGAGGTACCACCACCACGCTCTTAATCCGCCGTAAGGGACTACTTGTGTTTCGGTGGAAGAGGCGCGGTTGCCGGCTACACCTTGAAGCGTGGCGTGCATCTTAGTCCTCTGGAGTTGTGACGTTTCTACTTTTAAGCTCAGATAGAATTTCAGTCATGTTTGTGGTTCTGTGTGGATGTCTATGGACTACTGCTTAGAAACAGGTGGTTTGCATGCCTGTTTGCTGCTTTTGTCACATAAAAAACACACAACAGTTGTCGCATAAATACAAAGCAGTTGTTGTATGCTATAGGGAAAGTGTAATGTTTGTGTTTATTTATTCAAAGTAGATGCCATTTTCAATTATCAATGATTACTTGGGTAACACCAAAGCAAACAAAGTATAGAGATAGACTTAAAGAAAATTTTATCTTTTTGTATAGACAAATCTCGGAAAAGCAGAATTGTTTTTGACAAGAGCTTTGTGCATCATATACAACATTTTTATAGAGGTGTTAATATGACATTTATTGAAGTTTAATATCAACCAATTAGGCAGCTATTCCGTCAGAATGAGGAGAGGATTGTTTATCCAGCCGACCAAATGTAGCTTAATATTTTTCTCATAACTTTGATAATTTTATGTTTAACTCTAAGCATCAGGTTTCTTTGTGATGTTTTTCGCCACTATTGAGAAAAATGTAATTTACTTCAAATACACACATAGATTCTATAAATTGGTGAAAAATACCAGTGGTTCAAAATTCAAACCCCATAATAAAATCTTACTAAAGCTATCTTAACTCATAGTTATATAAGTTCAAAATAAGAAACACACCACAGCAGTATGCATTTAGCCAAGCATATTTAACAGTAATTAGGTTATTTATATTTTATATTCATTCAATATTGTATTGTTTCTTTACGAACCAATTTTGATGCTTTTTTTTTTCAGTATATGCAGATGGCAGAGTTTGCATCTCTATCCTGCATGCGCCAGGTGATGATCCCATGGGTTATGAAAGCAGTGCCGAGAGATGGTCACCGGTGCAAAGTGTAGAAAAAATTTTACTGTCTGTAGTCAGCATGCTAGCTGGTAAGATCCAATGGTTATATTTATTATAATAATATTTGTACAAAATTTTAGTAGTAGTAGTAAGGTCAATTCTTGCCGCAAATCTTGATACTATCCATTTATCAGTATTTACACGTCCACTGCTGTACATAGACCTCCCCTAGATGGAGCGACTCAAACCGGTCCTCCACAAGTTGCTCGCTATCCTTATCAAGTTGTCGGTTCAGCTTGTTAGGGGATGTTTTGTGCACCTTTTTTTCTAGATGTGGCCGCCACTCGAGGACCTTTCCGCCTTGTCAATAATTATTGGTCGTTTACGATTACATTACAATTTTTGTCACATAGTAAAATACCAAGCTCTCCCAATATCATGCTGAGTGATACTAATCTACCGAATAAGCAATTAATACTAGTATAATATCTCATATACTATAACAAATTAAGCCATTATTACTATAATATAAACCAAGTAATACTATAACAGGACAGTACTTGTACATTCATTAATCCATTACCATCCCACTTTAGCACATGTTATACCGCAGTCTACCATGCATGCCAAATGCACAATGGTTGACATAACACATGTGAGAACTTTATGAAGGTCAATTTTTTTACTTTACTGTTAAATTGAATAATGATTAATTCCCAATATAAATAAAACTTGGAGAAATAGCAATACATACCAGGGACTTGCATCTGGATCAACCATGTGAGAAGCCAGAATCTTATCAATAGGTTGACACTGTTTTGCTTTTTCAAAATGTGCTACCTGATTAATAGACACTTTTAAACATAACTGGCAAGAGACTGCCTACTTATTTTTAACATAAATGATTAAATAAACAAAGATTTGTGTGACCCTAGCAAGAACCTTCTTACAGATCTATTCCCACAATTGGCAAGGGTCTTATTATTTTGCATTAATCCTCTTATGGCTGAGCTGCAACAATGGCTATTAAACTTAATTATCAGGTTGAACACCATGTCGGACAATGTTGTCATAAAAAATGTTTAAAATTCAACTTTTAAACATTTTTTATGTGTTCTTGCCGAAAGCATTGCTTGATGTAGTCAATAATAAGTATTAAATCATATACCTTTCCATGCTTTAAGCACTGTTGGGTTTTTTGTTATTGATTCATTCATCAAAAAATCATATCACCATCTGTCAAATTGTATTGCAGCAAGATGGTGGATTATGCTCAGAAATGTCCATGTTAATTATATGAAAAGTACAACTTTTCCAAATTTTGAAAATTATTAAGATTTATATTACTAAAGTTTCTTAGCAGGGTTTTATAAGTTTATGGTACCAATAATTCTATATATTTATAATGTATCTATTGATAATAATATATTGTATTTCAGAACCCAATGATGAAAGTGGTGCAAATGTTGATGCTGCTAAAATGTGGAGAGAGGATCGAGAGCAATTTAACAAGATAGCTGAACAATTGGTTCGAAAGACCCTAGGAATATATAACTCCTAATTACATAAATAATTTAGCTTCTTCCAAGGAACTTATATTTTAGAATTTTACTGTCTTGTATGTTGTAAGATTGAATATAAAATTCTAGTTAATAATATCTTTTTGTGTATAACGCTTGAGGTAGAAATTTATATACATTATATATTGTATACCAATATAATTATTTATAGTGGCAAAGTTTAAAATGGCAATAAAAATGGCACAAATCTTGTAGTACATTAAATTTAATAATTGGATTTCATAATTTTATACAAATATTATCATTAAATATAATCAATTTGGACAAAAACCATGTTTTTCTATTTTTGATATTGTCAGTGTAATTTGTAGACTTCTTAAAAACCTGTAGTCATTTATAACAGTATTTAAATCTTTGTTGTTGGATTGTATTGCAATATTGAATTACTGAATAATAATAAGTTTTCATTGTCATCAACTACAACTAAATACATTTTAAATACAAGACATTGGGAGGTGGGTACTCACTGCTTTAAATTTACACGTGGTGGATACAATATGTTTACATATTGCTTATTTTAAAATTACAACGAATAAATAAATATTGTAATTAGATTACATACTTTGGTATTGGTATTATAATTTTTTATTTTAATTAGATTGACCATAAAATTGCATTGGTTTATTTCATATTAATAAAGAATGTATTCCCAAATAGCAGTTTCTGTTCATCTTTTGCTTTCTATCTGTGTGAAGGAGACAGAAATACGAAATGTTCTATTTGGTTTCTACGAATTATAATTATGTTGAATTTAATATGTTTAATATTGTATTAAATGAATATGTTGAATGAATAAAGCAATAATTCTATAGCTTAGCTATATTTAATTTGTTTATTGAATAAGAATAAATATACAAATTAAAATTTAATTTTGTTTTTTATTTGTTAATGTTAACACTTTGTCTGCTGCACTCATAAATTAGATCCGGTCAGCGTTACAGGAGGCTAAAATTTGCGGGAATTAAACTGTATTCTAGACTGAAGATGCACTGACAATTCACTGAAATATGGTAGTTTTAGCAACTTGGTATCATCTACGAATAAAGAGACGTAATGTCCAGTCTTTGTTTTGTATTGCCAACGTAAATACAGCACTTGTTCGCCCGTAATCCATACAGATTTGCATGTACAATACAAGTGTATACAAGCCGCAACCGCGTTGCGCCACGTAATACAGGTCAGTGTTATACACTGCAGGGAAACTTTTAACTTTATAACTATATGCCTTATAAAGTATTTCGTGAGGCGCTATTGATCTTTACTGGGGACTATACGAAGATATTTAAAATGTAGTGTAATTCACTGAAATGCTTAGTCAGGTCATTATTACATTATAAAAGGAGTCTATGTGGCTAAACATTATGCAATACTATTAAAAATTAAGAGATGGCAAATGCATTTTCTTTTAAAACTACAATTCAAAAACTTAGAAATTATGCGCTTTCTATTCGGTTTTAAAATAATTAGATACCTATATTGCAATTAATTATTTTTTTAATACTTTTGGCTAATCAAGTAATCAGGTAATCATGTAGTTAAGACAGTTTTGAACTAAAGTACCCATATTTTTCGCTTCTTTCACCTCTATAGAAAAATATATAAGATGAGGCAAATAAATAATACCCTAATATATAATAACACATATATAATATAATAAACCTATCTAAAAAATAGGAAAGTCATTTACAAAAAATGGTGACAAAATTTTTGCGTTAACATTATAAACTTGTATAAAATGTGCTACACGCTTTATTTTGAGCTTGTCTATTAGCTCTGCCCATTCTTTTAATCTTTTGTGTGTTTATGATTTTCAATTTATCTCCGATCGTTAGCCGCGCGTCTAAGCCGCTGAAAACAGATACACACTATGGTTAAATCCGCTGCTGTTTTGTGTAATAGTACTTTTTATTTTGTTTAAAATGAATTTAATGAATACAGTGAAGTCAAAGTATTTTAAAATACACTTATTTTGTACAAAAATAAGCAATAAAAATCACAATTCATAAATCTGTAGGTTTTTTTTAATCTATAATACTTTTCCTTCACCCTTTGACAATCTATAAGTAATCTATGTTTGGAAAAAAAAGGTCGATTTGCTGCTATAATAAAGTTGTAATTTTATTTATTATAAAATTAATATCAGATATTCTAAACTAATACATTTTGTTACGGTTATTCAGATTTGCTTATAATTAATATTACGAAGTGTTTTGAAGGGAATATTTGCAGAGATATAGAAGTGTAAAAATGGGCGTTAAATCAACACAATGTTTTGTGTAAATGTAATTGTTTAACTACAACAATAAAATAGAACCCAGTCTCAATGGACTTAAAAAGCGAAGTATTAAAGATGGCATCTAGTTCGGACAGCCAGGAACGTTACAAATTGTATAAGTTCACAAAGATATTAACTCTAAAGGTAGCTCAGATTGTCGTCCAGAGCAGACAGGGCAAGAAAATAACCCATGATTACAACGCTTCTAAGGCCTCGGAGGAGTTGCCATCGTCTCCAAGTAATCTGCAATGGGTAATGTTCTTTTATGTAATT
Organism: Phocides pigmalion okeechobee; assembly: GCA_018251015.1. Classification (NCBI taxonomy): domain Eukaryota; kingdom Metazoa; phylum Arthropoda; class Insecta; order Lepidoptera; family Hesperiidae; genus Phocides; species Phocides pigmalion. The sequence continues at coordinate 18,023 of DWON01001438.1, forward strand.
CAAATATGAAACATGATGATACAAATACAACGCGTATTTAATGTTAAGTACGCCCGATCTACATCTGTTACCAAACACGCAGAAAAATGTGCTATTAGAAATATATTATAGATTTTTTTACAGACAACATACAGTTACTTTTCCTTAAATTGCATTTGTAAATACAAGTCATTGTATATATACCTTTAGCCAGCATTATTATTCTTGCTTAAAGTTAACAGATATGCGATGATGCTAGTATGAACACAAGTTTATATATTCAACATAAATGGCTTCAATTCATTTTGTGACTGTTTTGACCTAGTGTGGATTGGTACACTTCATCTAGTATTAAAATCCAAGTGAAAAACTAGCAGGCATGTAGATTTCTTCATGATAATCTATTTTATTGGTAATCCCTAATTTGGTCCGATTTAAAGTGTTTAATACATTGTTCCGTGGCATACACATTTGTGTCAAGCCAGTGTTGCAGCCTGCTGGCTAAACTGGATGAGTTTTCTCTAGACTGAAAACAATCCGACAACTTACAAAACTGTATTCCACAGCATACCTGTAGCGTCAACAAACACATAGACTTTCTGTGTGTTTTGTAGTGCCTATATAAACAAAGCACTTGTGTTTGCCCTTTAGCCATACAGATTTGTATTGACACAGAAGTTATGCAAGCTAGAGCAAGCCATATGCTTATTTTGCAAACACAGTAATTGTATTTCTTGTTGTTAAAGTGTGTTCATTTGTAATCCTTTATTACTATTATTAAAAAATGTATCTTTCCACAAGACATTAGAACGCCATTATCGAAATGACAATATGAAGAAAGATATTTAGATATAATTATATAGAAGTTATGAAAATAAATTTCATTTTTATTAAATCATACTAAGTTTTGTATATTCATATGATATAATTAATATAATCAAGTATAAGGTCAGTAATAATTAATTTCTAATATGCACATAACTTTAAGAAGTCAAAGTACGTGCCAAGAATATCATTCAGTATGCACTTAGCATGCAGAGCTGGTTTTTTCCTATAGGACTTTAGTGGTATTACTTTTATTCACTTATTAAATAAGAATTTAAAAATGTCTGTGAAACCATTTTGCTAACTTGCTGTTTTTCTTGTAGTTCAACTTGTCGATCCCTGATGAGCCACAAGTCAATATAGACGCTAAGCGCGTTCTAAATGGGGAAGTGGTTGAAGCCCTCTCTAATGTGTTATGCATTGAAATATCTTTGAAAACAGTAGAAGGGGATGAAATGGTACTTGAGCTGTGGACTGTGAGAATAGTCCCTGGATGTGATGTAATAACGTCCATTTCGACAATATACTATCGTATGAGTATCATGCTGAAATCCACACTGAGCATTACAAGAATAACACCGGCATATAAGATGTCGAGGTTACAGCAGAAGGAGTCGTACAAGATCTTTCACCAGATTTATGGCGGGCATCCAAACCCTGATCTTTTAGGTAAACTTCTTTTGTTTTCATAGTAGCAAATGAGTTAATGTTAAGTATTCACTGTAGTCCATGGACATCTACATATAATCTCAAAAGACTTAAATTTTATTTGATGCCATATATAAATGTGTTGCCTCTCCTGTGAACTAAGTTAGTTGCCTTATTTGTAAATGAAGCCAGTATCCACATATCATCAACTGAAGCATAAGAATTGCAATTATAACCCTTAACAATACCTTGAATGTGATAAATTTTTAAATATAACACCTAATATAAATATATAATAATATACTTATATGGTTTTTGGCCTGCATGGTGCAGTTGTCATCATAAAGTTTCAGAGTTCAATTCCCAGCCAGGCCATGATCTATATAATCTTTTTGGAATTTCTAGTTTGAGTGTGTATGAGATATCATCATACACATTCATTGCAATCATATACGAGAAGGAAATTTTAGTGTGATGATACAAGTGTACCAAATGTTACTTTTTTGAATATTGTTTTCTATTTGTTTAGGTGAAAAGTACAAAACAATAAAGGTGAGCGAGCTTCATACACCAATTGGAACAATTCTCATAGAAGTTATGTACAGAACGAAAATGACTATTATACCTCAATCAGACAGAGGAAGAGATATAGTGACTGGAGCCACGGAGATGTACATAAAAGATAACCATTTCAGAATGGATAGTCCAAGGTTTGAATCATGGTCTTATTTGATTTATATTAATGAGATGACACAGTAGTAGCGACAACAACGAGTGGTTAAGATTTCAGCTTATAATAGGGATTTAGGATTCGAAATGCGCTTCTGATTCCTATTATTGCCCTTCGGATTCATTATCACTAACTTACATGGTGAAAAAAGCTAGTGAGGAAACTAGCACGCCCAGTTTTTTATATAGTTGTCAGATATATACAAGGCTTGTATCCTCTATTGGCCAATGTAGTAGGCTACCTAATCCATTTTATTGAGAGAAGCAAGCTATATGCAACAATGTGTCAATAATGGTTTGGTGATGATGTATGACATTAGAAAATTTATCTTTGTTTATGTTTGAACAGAAACAGGATGTTGAGTTTATCTGACCTTAAGTGGACATTACAGTTCACTAGAAACAAATTTTGCATAACACCCGAGTGCCATAGGATCACAAGTATTTGTTCTAAATAGATTACGTTGGAAATCATTATATATTAGTAGGCTTAACTTGTAAGGTAGTTTGAAAACCATACATTTTCCCTATATACATATTTATTATGTTACTATTTTACCTTGTTATCTATAGCAATATTATAAGTTTGTAGTTGTATTTTGTTTCTGAAGTACCAGCCAGAGTTGAGAAATTGTTATTGATTTACATCAATGATTAATTGGAGATTGGTTAAAACTACTTCACATCATTCTATGGTTATTGTTAATTGCAGGGGAAACTGCAGTATAAGCATTATTAGGGTTATTAAGTTCACAGAAAATCTTGCTTGGTTACTGGAGCATTCCACATGCTCCCTTGTATTATCTGGATATATAGATCATGATAGGAAAATCCTGGACCACATACACATGACCACAGACACATGGTATTCAGTAATGTCTTAGATGTTAGAAATTAAATAGAGTTAGTGTATGTAATATTGGTTAGAGAGTGATTTTTTAATAGCAGTAGCTAGGTAGATATGTTTGTAAAAGAACGCATTTAGTTTTCATTTATATTTTCTAGCACATGACAACATAACTTAAATAGTGGATAGAATAAATCGTTCAATTATGCCACACATTCGTGTTATTGAAATTATTTGTTTTAAACACGATAAATTTGTTGTTTGACAACATTGTTTACTAGGCTAAATTGTGTGGTAGGCTGATGTGTTACTGTGTCTGTGTTTGTATGTGTGCATGTGTGTGTATGTGTTTGGATATGTTAATCAATTCAAAGCCATGAGGATAGTTTTTGGTCTACATGAAGTAACCATTTTTATGTATTTTTTGCAGGAAAGTGCCATGCGATAAAAAAGAGGTAGATCTCTCGAAGCCTTTGACGGCTGGTGCATTTGTGGATTCAGTGAAGATAAAGGAACTACATGATGCTCTAAAACAACAGTTGCCTCCCGAGCCTCCCATGAATTGGCTTCTCGCTGAAAAAGACAAAATGGACAAGGTTCGTCAACTAAGTTATCATTTTTGAACAAGTTTACTGTAGTTAACTTTTTTTTGAGGTGACAAAAGTATACTGAAGTTATTATTACCTATGGACATCGGCAACACCATAGGAGTTACCATTACATATGCAATCAGCTTTCTTCACACTCTCTTTATTTTATCATATTTGAAAATTTCATGTTGTGATGCTAAATAAAATGGAAGCAATTGTAATTTTTTTTAAATACGAAATTATTAATCGTAGTTATTAGGCTAGTATTCTAAAATATTCTCAGGCCGTCTGTGTGGACAGATGTAAAAATAATTTCATATCATAACATGTATTTCAATTATAGTATCTTTACCTCATCTACAATAAATAATGTAGTTCCATATCCATAATATCAAAATTTCAGCGTAAAAAGATGTTGGCGAACGCTGAGCTCATGAACGTGAACAACAGGCCTGGTTGCAGCGGCCTGCCATCCACATCAGCCGGAGCCACCAAAGCCATAGAGATGCCCAAGAACAAGGAATCTAGCAAATATGCTGGCCTGATGGTAAACTATGCATTATCTACCAAGTATTTTTTAACTGCAGCTCTGACAACGGGTTTTGGAGATTTGGTTGATAGTCTATCACTAGTCAAGTGCAGATTGGTAGACTTTACATAACTTTTGAGAACTTTATGAAGAACTCATCAAATTTGCAGGGTTGGAAGACAAAAGTAGCATATAAGCATATAGACCAAGTAATGTTAAGTCGTTTGCAGCCCATGGACTGCCTGAAACAGTCGAAACAGGGTGAAATCTTTTGTGAAGTGAGATGGGTTGCAATTCCTGGGGACTGAGTTGGTTGTCTCGCTAAACACAATTGTTGCTTCACGGCGGTTAATGAGAGGCCTCGGTTCCTCCCTGTTCAAATCATTGTTCTTCACTTTAGATAGATTTCCCAATATTTACGGAGTGCCAAAATATAATATTTTTATACACTATGTTACAAATAGGTTAAATTAAAGAGAAATAAGAGATATAGTCCATTACAACCTTACTTTAAATTTCTAATAATGGTTCTGGTTAAACAGAATAGAAATTGTAAAATGTATTTAAAAAAAAGGGAGTTTCATAGAATTAAATAAAATAGAGTACATATCAAGTACCAAATAATTAAAAAAGTAATATTAGATTACAAATTCCATAATTTTCATATTTTTATAAATAAAAATGTAAATGCTCGTCTGTTCATTTCAAATGATTAAAAGTATGAAATAGAAAACTAGCGAACAATCCACCTACTGATATGTGATTACTACCATCCACGGACACCTGTAACCATGATGTATAGAACAGAAGACCCATCTGTAGCCTACCACCTATTGCTACTCCTATAGACTGATGGTTACCATGTGTAAATGAGTTGCAACCACATCTTTGCAACGACATGCAAGAATTACTTTACGCTAGAAATGGGTAAAGCGGTGGTACCTACACCATACAGAATTTACGATCTTGAAAACAGAATTAACTTTACATTTTTGTAATACTTGTCTTTCATATAACTTAAATTGATTTTATGAGATTGCAACCTGTTTGGATATATCACTGTTACGCTCAGGAAACTCCTCACAAGTATGGAAGACCTGGAGTCTGGACAGGAGATATTCCTGGAGATACGGTTTAGTGGTCACCCGCCTGTCGGATATTACGAAAACGCTTAATACTTTCCCTGCGGCGTTCAACGTTGGAAGTGTATTGCGCGGCATAACGCGTCTGCGGCTAGTAGCCTGTGTTGTACTTACAAATCTGTATGGATTACGGTCGAACAAGAGTGTTGTGTTTACGTCGGCGCTACTAGACCGGGGGCGGACAATGCGTCCGTGTATTCGTAGATGATACACAAATGCTAAGAATACAATATTTTTGTGAATTGTCGGCGCATATTCAGCCTAGAGAATACAGCTCCAGTTTAGTGCCGCTTCCCGCAACGCTGACCCGACCTAACATATGAGCACTGCAGTCAAGTGTATTCGTAGGTAATACACAGATGCTAAATAATACAATGTTTAAATGAATTGTTAGCGCATCTTTAGCCTAGAGAATAGGCCTCCCGCAACGCTGACCCGATCTATGAGCGCGGCAGTTAAAGTGTTAAAGGCCTCCGACAAGCTTCATGGCTTGGCATCTATAATAACCGGGATCAACTTATCATGACCTCCGCGCACGGAAGCGCTTTATTTTTTTGCTAGCGGTCACTCGTCCTGAATAAATTCTCCAAAACAAGGCTATGCGTACATTAGTTAACACAGGTAGATTACTTGCCCATTCGTTTTTTATGTAATTATAAAACCATATGACAATGCTGGGTACTCTACGTCAATAATCAATGCATCTAAGATGTTTCTATATTACTCTATGCCTCAAATACTTATTTGTTGGAATAGCGAATACTGAATATGTATGCTCTGTGCTGAAGCGACGAATATTCGACGGAAGAATGTTCACGTAGCGTTAAAGCGAAACAATAGGTACGAAATTCAATATTACGTTTATATTTTCTACGAAGAAATCGAACGCTTCGATCACTGTTTTTTTTTTTAATGAGAGTAAGAAACGGGCATGCGGGCCATTTGATGTTAAGTGGTCACTGCAGCCCATGGGCAACCACGTCCAATCTCAAATAGAAGATAGAAGTTCTATTTAAGGATGGACGCGGATGCGTTCTTACACTTGAGGACTAAGATTGTCGCCTCCAATAATGTGTATCCGGCAACCACACCTTCCCAACCGAAATACAATACATGAAGAACATGTTGCTTTACGGCGG
>DWON01001439.1:0-24446 GCA_018251015.1 Phocides pigmalion okeechobee
AGCTAAACTAACGCCACATGTCTCTTATTTATATCATCATGGCTGCGTTTCGGTTAAAAGGATGTGTTAAAGCATGATAATAAAGATGTTGGTACAACGTCTGCAAGAATGATCCGACGTGAATCAATACCTGTATTTAACTAAATATGTGCCGCACAGTAATCAGCGGGGCAACCAAATTTTATTTTAGAAATAACATTTAAGCTTATGTGACCTTAATAGAAGTTCAATATTCATGGGTACGGGGCACAGGTGCCCTGTATGGTTGTAGGTTATTTTTCTGACATATGAAACATGTCCTTTAAAAGGGGACACAACAATATGCACAACAGCTATAATATGCAATATATGATTATAAGGCAGAACGAAACGAGCTATGTACCATGAGATAACCTCAGTACCATGTATAAAAATTAAAAAAAATCTACACGGAGGTCCACGCGAGCGAATTGGCTTGTATTTCATAAATATATAAGTATTTCAGCTCCCTAAGGTCTGTAATCCCGAGCAACAGCTTGTTTAAACACGTTCCTAATATGAGGATGGGTACACAAAACACATCTCCGATACGGATCCGAACCAAATATATTGCTTTTTGATGTAAAAGAGGGACTTCAGCGCCCGGGCAAAGGTATATTAAAATGGCCAAAATACGTAATGTTTATTGGCATATGTTTTAGGTGATTCAAATTTCGTTTTCGGTGTTAATATTCTTAGTTTACAAATTTATTGAAGGTAACAAAAGCATGAATCTCTATAGATTACCTATTGTGTGGTCACGGTGTAATCTAGTCGGAGTACTTTACGAACTAATATATTCACTGAATTGTTATCGTGCATACCTTCGCACATCAAAAGGCATTACAAATAAATATTATGCCACCGACAAGGCCTTTCATTATGAATTACTAGTTACAATTTGTGCAATGAATATTTCTATTTATTTCATACACGACGCTGTCTTACAGACAGTTTACGAGTAAATGGATGGTTTTCGAAGTACGAAATTTTGTACATGAGTTTTCATGTGATCTAAACTACTAGCGACACCCAGTTCACATTATTTCATGTCATTATATCCGTACATAATATGAAAAAACAACACAGACTAAATGTGAACGCCTCATAGCGTGCACAGGGTTCTATATCTCACACCAAAACTCCTTTCACCACTAAAATAATTGTTCAACTTATTTACGCTCAATTAAGGAGTTTGAGTGTCTATTATAAAAGCGAGCCTGATGGAAGGTACCGATAACATTAGAAATTGTGCCGAAGTTTTAGTTTCATTACAAGATGGAGTCTCCCGAGAAGTTTTTATTAAATTGTTGGTAATTTCATTGTTTCCATATTGATGTTGAGCATAACTTGATTTATAACATTATTTCAGCAGTATTCAGTAATGAAATTAGAATTGGGTAGGTATTGTTATTATATTTGTAGATACATAAAACATGGAATACCTTAAATATAAATATGCTAAAAGCCTATCTTAAAAAAATTGATGAGAGTCCGAGCCCATTTGTCATAGTGCTAACACTAAACAAATTTCCGCACTGAATAGCGATCGCAATTCTCAGCGCGAGATATGAACCAGCCCTTTTGTCATCATCAGCATCAATTAAACATGGGATTTTTTTTTGGCATCTTCTGCAGCCTCCGTCGTTGCTCCGGCCTTCGACATCGTTCCGCCTAGGCGGGCAGTGGTTAATGTGTCGATATGGATTTGCTTATAAACTCCCAGTAACTACTCACCCTCTGGTAACCACACCACAACCACTTTTTTAAATTTAAGAAGAGTAGCAAACGAGCATGCAAATCACCTAATCGTAAGTAACCCATAGACATCCATGTACAATCACAAATAAGACTGAAATCCTATCTGAGCTCGAACATGGATGCGTTGCTACTCCTGAGGACTAAGATGATCGCTTCGCCTACAAGTGTAGCCGACAAAGCACCTCTCCAACCGAAACACAACACTTTACGGCGGTTTACGATGGTGACTGTGGGACCTCTCCGGTCGAACTATAGTTCTATCACACTTAACATTAGGTGAGCTAAAATCATTTGCCGTCTCAATTACACCAACATTTGAAATATGTATTCAATCAGATAATGTCCGTTATCACAACATTGTGTAGCTACCGTGCATAAACCACATGGAATTTTGTATCTTTTAATATATGTATGATAATCTCTTAAAATTACGTACATACTTACATGTACGTAATTTTAAGAGAGAAACCTAATTTATATCTGATATACCTAAGACTTAAATAATTGAATATAAATGTACTGGAATGAGGCTTAATGAATGTGTATACCTTCATTCTCTAGAGATCGCATAAGTATATTCAGAACGAATTTATAGGATTTTGTTACTGTGCTACGTAATACGCGAGGTGTAAAGTTCTTTGGAATCTTCTTAGACTGTTTATAACATAAATTATGTGAAAAAAAAAACAATAAAATGACGGAAATACTTATCAGCATATTTTTTTATTTTTATATTTTTTACATAAATAGCATGTTTCTATCGATGTTATAAAAAACAAAGGTACAAACTATCATTAAACATAAAATTAAAAATATCATTAAAATAGAAAATTTTACTTAACGTAAGTACAATTTAAACAATACAATATTATATGTACTTAAATACAACTTTTTTTTCTCGTGAGATATACTTAATATTGGTTAAGTATATATATGTACTTGCGAGAGAATCAAATAAATGCATATGCACTTTGTTCTCTCTTCGTTGAATGATGGCGAGCGCTCGTATGTAGAAAACCCTACAATAAATAAACCTTCAAAATGTTGTATCTAAATTCATTATGTAAATAAAATTTAATCATTCATTTTATCAAAGTGGTTCAGTGGAAACAAATATGTATCATTTAGGAAACATCCACATTTTAAATAAGGCCCGCGTATCCTTATAATTTATTAGCGCGCGCGTGTGGGTTCAATATGTTTGTCACAAATAAAATAAAGATATGTATATACTTTCTGTTTGTAGGCTCTCTTTTGGCAAATTATTCCTTGATAGCGCAACGAGAGACCGTAACGCAATAAAAGTGTGGAAAATTAGAATTTCGTAATATGAAACATAAAGGTGAGTCATATTATGAAAAAAATATTTTCCGTATTGCTAAAAGGACTGACATTTACACTGTTTTTTTTTTTCATTGTGAAAGAATAAGAAACGGGCAGGCACGCCACCTGATGTTAAGTGGTCATGCAGCCCATGGATAACCACAAACAGAACCACAAGCAGTCCAATCTCAAACAGAACAGAAGTTCTATTTAAGGATGAACGTGGATGCGTTCCTACTCTTGAGGACTAAGTTGGTCGCCTCCAATAATGTGTATCCGCCAACCACATCTCCCCAACCGAAACAAAATACATGAAGAACATGTTGCTTTACGGCGGGTTATGAGGGTGGCGGTGGTGCCGCCCCGCGCGAGCTCTAACAGCTCTGCCAACTTTAAAGTATTTAATTTAACTTTCCTTATTTAAAGATAAGGAATTAAACGTTATGCTATTTATGAATTTATTCAATAAAACGTTAAAAGTTATGATAATTCTTCATTTACGATAAAAAATAATAAAAATCAACCAGCAAATACCCACATTACCACGAGTAACCATAACGTTGCTGCTACTGTGGTTAAATGCCGGAAAATCTGATTTAACGTAAGACCAATCCAGTCGCAATCGCAAACCGATGACCATTTTCGAAAATCATAACATTTTCCATCTGCACTGAAAAATTAAAGGGTATCGATGCGTGAAAATTTTGCCAAATTTAAAACTGATTTTCAGTTCAGTACAATTTACTTACACCGACGCTGTTTGTATTGATAAAATAGCTTTTAATACAATGAAATACAGTTAAATTTATCTAAAATTAAGGACGTATCTATCTGAATATTTCAGTACGTAAGTAAACATGATGCTAAGATGCAGATGTAGTAAATAAAACCTGAAAACAAGTCCTGATAAATATGAAAATTCATATGTAAATTTTCGGTTAGCTTTTCCATTTTTTAATTCTTATTTATTAGTTACCTAATTCTTTATTATAAAATATGACAGTAAGCTTGGCTGTACAAAGGACAAACTTATACCGCTAAATGTTCAATAACGGATTTTTACGTTGACTTGACTCCCACATAAATGAGTAATTGTTTACCAACAAACAATATATATATTATAAAAATGACGCACTAAGGATTAATCAACCTTAACATTTTTTCACAGTATTTCAATTACTTAGCTTGATATTTGCCGAAATATGTTGTGTAATAGTAGTCATGATTTTGGCACTCGACGTGACCCCACTTTCGTAGTGACACTTGTACGATAGGTGTGAATCATCAGGCAATCCCGTCCACAGCTCGAGTTCCGTACGTGTGACCTCCATTATAATTGCACAAAAGTCATCAGTTCCACCATTGACGCGTAAAACTAATAACACATTCATTTTATATTAAATAAATTATTACATTAAAAATTTTGTAATCGCTTTCATGAATTACTGAGAGGCCAAATGTTGATTGCCAGAAAATTTTGTTTTTTTTTCCTCCGTTTTATCCCTATCTTTTTTATAGTTTAAATAAAGAAGAAAGAGATAAATACTATCTCAATTAACAAATATTAACATAATATATTTGTTCATATATGTTGTTCTTCCTCTTGGGCAATTTGAACTTAAAGGAAAAAAGAGAAGACCTGCCAACAAAACAATTGGTAAACACACACATACATAAAAATGTATTCATATGCTTGAAAATATTAGCCCCACGTCCATACATAAAAGTATATGTATGTGTTAAAAAAATAGCGCCTTGTCTATTCTTATAAAAGACGTTTCCTAGACATATAATACGGGTGTCCTCTCAGACAAAGACTTGTAAAGAACTGATTACGATAACTTAGTATAGTTATGCAGTTTAATTACTACTAAACAAAATTTTGTCGTCAGATCCTAGCGTGATTGTCGATAACGTTATAATCGCTTATCGCTTACGTACTTATGATGGCACAGTTATTTTTTTATAGCATAATACTTGTCATTGACAATGGGCGATTGAGGTGATTGATCGACAACGAAAACGTTTTGTTACTTATGTATACTTTTGTATGTCCAGAATAGTAAAGAAAGTACGAAAAAATCATTTTCCCACGTACTTTTAGCTTTTATCAAATAATCTTCAAAACTTGTATTAGGAATTTTACTTTATTTTACTCAAGCCACTTTTTTAATTTTATCAAAATATCCCCTTTTTCTTTCAAAAACTTAGTAAGACTTAATAAAATCTATCGGGTAGTATCTAGTCTTTTTTAGAAAGTATATAAAACAAATTGTGCCACACGATTTTGCACGCATATAAATATGCGACTCCATTATTCATACCGCCTCTAGTGTATTCGATTCTTCTTTACACTTTACATACTTCTTAATCTATTCTCCTTTCATGGATTATACTTGGATGTCAGATACCCTAAAATTTACTCGCAAAATTCCTATTAAATTCAATCTTTTTCAACACTGGTGGCTGAAGGGTACATCCAGAGATAAACACAGTGGAATAAACAAATTGATAAATAATGTCTAGATTTATAAAATTATAACAGAGATAAAGAGATAAGACTTAGGTATTCAAAATCTCCATCGTCAGGGGGAGAACCGGTGCCCGGTGTGATGGTGAGATAGGTATACCTACGTACTTTTAAAAACGTGTATTTATACTAAAGAAAATAAGGAAGATATTACACATATGTATACGGAAAATCTTTTAATTGTGAATAATGTTTAACAAGATAGTATTTTCTTCTAAAAGCGAGGAAGGCGTACGTTTTAAGGATAAAATCTTGCCGATTATAGAAATATGCAAACATACTTGTCTGGTTTGTCTTTTTATTATTCACTAGTGTTAGAACACGCCTTTACCCCGCCGACTAGACGCCTGATATAAACTTTATAGCAATATGTAATTATAAAAATACCCCTATAAATCTATTATCGTAATTATAGATATTTTGGATATTGTCCGGTGAAAAAAAAGAAAAGAAAAGTTGGACGAAGGAAAAGTCGTGGTTACGGAATAGCTAATATAATACGTGAGCTATTCCGTAGAACAAAAAATAAAGACAATTATAACAATCTGATAGACAACCTTCATTAGTTGTAGAGGCACTTCAAGACGAAGATTGTTCAGTTACAAGATCATGTAGCGCCATATATAACATAGACTATAACAAAACCAGAGGTTGGCACTCTGTGTAAAAACTTGAGATTGATCAAGTCGTAGTTTTCGTGTTAGAGATAAAAGGAAATAAACAAACTGACAACGTCTCACTTTTGTATAATAGTAAGGAAAAAAATAAGGATACCGCCACTGTTATCTGCATGAAGTTATTTTTGTATTTCAATTAGAGAGATGTGGCTTCATTGGCAACTGAAGCGACCATCTCAATCCTCAGAAGTAGCAAAACATCTGCATGTCCTCAGATAGGACTTCAGTCGTAATTAACACTTTCACTGTAGCCTACAACACTGTTGGGCATTGTGCGGTGCAACTCACTTCCGGCTTGTACACACTTGGGGACGGACATTACGTCTGTGTATCCGTAGATGATATACAGATTCTCAAAGATATAATATTTCAGTGTCGGCGCATCTTCAGTCTAGAGAAATAAGCTCAAGTTTGTCATCTCTCGCAACGCTGACCCGATATGATATTTCAGCGCCGCAGTCAAAGTGTTAAGATTAGATGTGGTTATCCAAGAGCTGCAGCAACCACTTACAAGTTAGGTGACCTGCTAGATCATTTGCTTTTAATGTAATTAAGAAAATAGAACCTGCAAATCAAATTTAATCCAATAATTCTTTTTTTTTATTTCAGACAACAGCGGTAATATTCTAGGGGCCAGCGAGTGGAACACCGGATACCCATCCACAGCGCCAGTTTACTCCTACCCGCCTTTACAACCACCTTACTACAAGCCAGAACCCATCCACATACCTCCAGGTACTAATTATTTTTACGTTTAATTATAATTTTACAAGGTCGTAGACACTTTTTTTGATGGGAGACGTACTACCGCCATACCCATCGCCATTAGGTGATCAATTTAGTTTAGCAATACCAAATCAACTGTGATCGATTTCATGTGGAACTCTGGGTATATATCTTTGATTACTTACGATGATATCTCGCGAAAATTTGTACACCGATTTGAATGAAATGTATTTAATTATGCAGCCTTTACACTGAGAAAATATCTGTGATACATCTTGTTCTAGGAAGATGAACTGGCCTATACATATTTTCCTTTCTATATTAATGCTCTTTTCTCATAAAAATTACGCGGATGAAGTCGCGGATATAACTAGTTAGAAAATAAACTGGGTTTTTAAAATATAGACGTAAAAAGCGTCAAGCATATGTATTAACAGTCATTATTGATTCAAAGCAAGTAAAATTAATGTTAAGTGAATACTTATCTAAAAATATGATTCATAATACGATACATAGTGTCATTATAAGGTATTCCAATCGTTTTAACTAGAAAAATACACATAAAAGTCCATAATTTAAATACCTATTTTACTTGATTACCTCCGTGAGTTTAGCCGTCATCACGAGCCATGCAACCGTTAATCATGAGTACCCGGTACGTAGTATCTCATATCATATTACTAAACGTAACTAAACAAGTTTGTGTATGAAAGTAAATTTTGGGTAATGAAATGGTTGCAAAATTAAATTAATCTACTTCTTTCCAAATCACACCATATCATCAATCATATCTCATCCAAAATCTGGAATCCTTTATTTGTTAGGGCTCAATACTTAAAGGCCCATGGGCTAATTACAAAAGCATTATCGTGTCATTTTTGTCTATCAAAAGTTACATAGCTCTATTTCAATAACGATAATTATGTAAAGAGGTAAATTACCTACAGATTATTTATTACGATAGCATTCATGCAAATATGAATATCATTAAAAATACATATAAGGGTTTTATGAAGAACCTATTTTGCACTATGGTGAAAGCAGTAATGCCTACATAGTGTAAACAAAATTCGGGTTACATTATTATGCAATCTCTTTAAAAAACGAAAAATAATCAAATGCAGTCAAATTTGAGTAGGGCTTATGTTCAAATTCAAGAACTAGAACAAACTTTTATAAACTTGATTCAATACATAACCTATACCTATATTGTGGATCGTACAGAATCTTCACTTCGTGAAACTCATTTGACCAAATATTAATTATATTAATGAAATATCGAAACATTTAACTAACTTGAATATTTACTTCATTTCAGTTATACCGGACATCCAGCTGGGTCACACAGACTACAGCACCTTCCAGCCCGGGACTCCTGGTTTCGTAAAAGGCAGCCCTAGTGGACCGAGCGCAGGCCTAACAGATCTCAACACAACCGCCATGCCAGCGCAGCGATACGACCCCAATTACTACAACTGGCCGGCCAATAACTACAACTACCAATACAACAACAACATCAACAACCCCGCCTGCATTCAACCCCACACGCCTTACATCAACCCCAACACTCAAATGATCCTACCGAACCTCTATTCTACCGTCAATCAGAACCAAATACACGTCCACCTACACAGCTCGGCAGATAAATACAACCTTGACCAGTATATTCCGAGCGAGATTAAAATAAGCGACATAGACGGTGGTATTTCCATTACGACTGAGCTTCCAGGTACGGCGGAAGGCAGTGGCCTTGTACAGAATTGTGAAACGAGTGATGACGTGAAAAATGGCCTATACGGTGCCGGCAGCCAAGAAGTATGGAGACCCTATTGACAGTGCGCTCAACGATGTACCTCGCACCCATGTCCCGTTGTACATATTGTGATATAGTTATTTAAATTGATATAGATTATACATAGTTACTATAATTGTAAAGAAATCATTTTTAAATGGATTAATGTTAAACATTAATTTTGATAAGTGTTAATTGTATTCGAATAGTGAATGTTAAGATAAATAACATTGAAAGTTGTTTTGACTTTTATTCCACAAACCCTATTGTAGATACTTAAAGAAATAGTAGCGACCTATTTTGGAAAGTTATTTTAAAAGTAAAGCTTTATCATATTCTGAGAGATTTAAATGCAATCATTTTGTGCCTCTGGATGGGCACAATCCTGTCCCCACAATTATAGTTGGTTCATTCACGCTGCTCCAATCCGTATCAGTGGAGAAACGGAATAATGGGCTACCGACTAAGCTTCATAATAATAATGGATTTCGGTCTTATTGCTGGACATAGATCTTTACTCAAAACTACAAAGATTAAGCACCACCACCGCGGATCCAATTAGTAGATTTTGACACACCTTTAAGAACGTTACATAAGTATATCAGGCATGTAAGTTTCTTACGATGCTTGCCTTTATCTCTAAAACAAGTGTTTATTAATTTATAATACCAAAGTTCCAAGAATTCGAATCCCAAAACACTCGTGTAAGAAATCGAAATCTTAATAAGTAGGCTATAACGTTTAACTCCGACTAACCTTAAGATCCATCTATCTACATTATTTCCGAACAGCTGAATGTACTTCTGAACGAACATCTAGCGTTCGTTTCCTTCAAAAATACAGAAACGCACTTTTTTATTAACGCTTTTGCAATCTATACGATAATTATTTAAGTAATAGCCTTATAGGTACTACATGACCAAGCCAAAACAAAGACTTTCATAACATAATGACATAATAAAATATACAGGTACTAATAGCAACAAAATATGAAAATAAATTTCATTTTATTATTGTTTTTGCCTATCACTTTCTTTTACTACTACATTTCATGTTAGAGATTAAGGTTATAATTAGAAAACAATAATAAGTTTTCATCTGTATAAAATACTTTTTTATGTGAAAAGAGTAGCAAACAAGCATGCAAACCACCTGATGCTAAGTAGTCGCAGCTTATAGACATCCACGTACAACCATAAACACGACTAAAATCCTATCTGAGCTCGAATTTAACGTAGTTACGTTGCTACTCCTAAGGACTAAGATGGTCGCCTCGCTTCAAAGTGTAGCCGGCACCCGCGACTCTCAAACTTGAAGAAATACGAAAATGGACCGCAAAGGTTTTTTATATATGATATTCGTCATCAACATCTATTTCTTCGATACCCGATGTACCGCACTCAAAATACATAATATAAAAGCGCGGAACCTGTATCGCGGAGGTTACTGTCTTCTGTTCGTCTAGTTGGCTTGGTCGGCTAGTAGTATTTGGTATCAATGATTCATAATAATATATTACTATACCGTTTGGTTTTGTTTTAAAAAAACTTTTTTTTACACGTAAAATCTGACCATTTTTTTTTTGGTATGATTACATCTCTAATTTATAATACTACCAAATAGTGAAATTATTTATGTGTAAAATTCATTCGATGTCAATGATGGACAAAATGGCAACACTGAATACCAAAGTGACCAGTTTAGTAGGTTGTCATTGCTAGTTTTTAGTAGATTTTAGTCTTACAAAAATTGTCGACAATATATTTTGAAAATAACTGACGTCTAGATACTATTGTATGATCTCATATGTTACTATGGCAGTTAGGGCAATTTCTTATCTTTAAATTGAATATGTAGAGATAAGTTCGTCTCATAATTACAAATTGAATTGAATGTATTTTTTACTAATGCTGAATTCCACAATGTTTGAGTGAATAGTATTTTTTTAAGATTTACTGCTAATTTTAGTATCTTTTTTGCTATATATATTTATATAATTGATACATCATAGTGTAATGCAAATAACAGTTCTATTTAGTAGATTTATTAAATAAATTGTGGTCACCCCATTGAGTACGTCTACGTGATAAGATGGCGTACTCGTGTTGAATTGAACTTATTGGATTTTTACAAAAAAATACATTATTAGCTCTAGTATTAAGTGGTAAAGTAGTCCAAAATCACATCATTTTGTAACCATATTAGTTAAAAGAAGTGATTGCACCTGTAAGTATCGCGTACTTATGGTTTTATCATTATTGTATGCGTCACAATTAAACGGTTTGATAACTGCCCTCGAAACTATCTAAATTGCGAAATGTAGCACATGTATTTGGTTGCAGTCGAAAAGGGCACCTATAGTGTTAGTGAGAGTGCAATGTCCGAGGAGCCGGAGCGGCAGGGCGACAGCGCGAGCGAGGGCGTCGCGGGCGGCGGCGTCACAAACGTGGCGCGCGTGTTGTTGACCTCGCACCAGATCGACTCGGCGACCGCGGACTCGCTTCGCGCTTCGTGGAGAAACCAGGACTTGTACATTGACCACCTTGAAACGTTGAACAAGCGGTTGGAAGGTATTTTCACAGTTACATCGGCTTGGTAGTGGTCTCGGTTCGCGTCTGACGACCCGCGCTCTGTTGCCGTGCAAACATTACTTAGTTACATATTATATCGACAATGCTTTAACTAAATTAGTGATACTGTTTTGACAAAATGTTGAATGGAAATGCTGTTGTGATATCGAAATTTAGTCATACGAGTATGTGGTACGGGGTGTATTTAGGTGTTCTTAAAGGTGAAAAAAGAAGAGAGGTGTATAGCTGTGTGAGAGCAGTGCCAGTGGAGTGTTCAGTGGAAGTGTATACGACATATTGCACGGTGCCCAATGGTCCAGTGAATCATCCAAGTTGTCTTGGAGACGTGTCTATATACAGTGCTCCTTTAAAATTATCAGTGGGTGCCGAGGGTAACAATGCAGATACATCAAGTCGTTGTCACCAGAAAAAAGTAAATATATTTGTCTCTATACTTATTACTAAGTTTAAGTTTACATATTGTGTAGTTAAGCAGTGTTATATCAAGAGTAAAGAAATATATTTATAAACAAAACTGATGATATGATGTGCTTGGCTTTAAAATGTACTGTAACACAATAATGTCAATCAACTTAGGTAGATATAAGATTTAATTGAAGCTATTGGTATTAATACTATGAATTATAATCTTCACTTCATTGTTATGAACCAGTGATAAGAGAAAAATCAAGATTAAATGTCAATAGCCTCAATTGATATTACTGTATATATTATTATGGGTATATTGGTAATGCCTCCTATTTTCTATTGTATATGGGTGCTTGCATTCCTATAACTTGTAATACTTCTACTTATTCTATAACAATTTCCAACTGCAAATTTATTAAAACAAATGTATTGCATGTTCTAATCTCAGTTTGCCTAGTGAACAAATTTAGTCTTATGGAATTTTCCTTCCTTTCTCCAAGCCTCATTCCAATTGTTCAAAATAATGGTAATATTTTTGTAATTAACATTCGCAATGTTAAAATAACAAGCAAGATATTTTTGTATGTATTGCCAGTAATATTGAATATAAACAATAATTAAGGATTTGGTGTGGTTTTTTGATTTTGATCATAACAAAAGTAAAACTACACTGAAATCCACATGAATGGTGTAATGACTGGAAGCACAGTAATATCTATCTTTTGCATTGTAGTATGACAAATGAAAGCTTATAGACATACAACACATGATTATCTCACTACTATGCACATGTCTCCCATTAAAATAAAAGGAATATTGTATTATTCTATGCTGACCAAGTGTACATTCTTTGATTTCATACACATTTGAGAACTTCATGGGGAACTTGTTGATTTTGTTCAAGTTTTCCTTCACTGTTAATGTAAGTGACCATTAATTTCTAAAAAAAACATGATCACGAGCCATGCAACTGGTTCGAAATATCGGCATTGTGAGTATCAGTTATAAAATATAATTCCCGCCAAATGTATATTGAAAT
This sequence comes from Phocides pigmalion okeechobee, assembly GCA_018251015.1. Classification (NCBI taxonomy): domain Eukaryota; kingdom Metazoa; phylum Arthropoda; class Insecta; order Lepidoptera; family Hesperiidae; genus Phocides; species Phocides pigmalion. Next base: position 12,866 of record DWON01001439.1, read on the forward strand.
GTGCAAGGGTTTCAGATTTAAGAAAAAATTTAAATTCAAAGTTAAGTTTACAAATAAAGAGTTTGTATTTAATAGTAGTTCTCCATGAAACAGTAACCTATAAAACAAAGTTCTCTACCTGCTCAACCCTAGCATCCCATACTATCTCAAAAACTTAGAACTGTGTACTAAAGCTGAAAAGTTAGCAACATATTTTTATTGATTTGAAATTAATAATGCACCAGTAGCTTATGTTAACTGGAATTATTATACCTGACCAATTTTTATTTTTTATAATGGCCATATCACACAGACCCTCATTAAAGAAATTACAAGGGTTTTGCATTTCTCAATTATTGAAAAAATAAGTTAACTGCTATATACTATATCAATGTTGAATTATAATGCAATTTAATATATTGTTCAACGCCCTTTCTAACATTTTTAAGAATATCAAAAATAAATACCGCATCTTTGCTTCAATAACGTGAGAAGTTTGAAAACTCAAGGTTTTTTAAATTTGATAATAGAAATCTCCGTGTTTGATTTGAGATAGCTAAGGTGTTATGTGCATGATTTAATATGTAATCTACAATAAAGGTAAAAAAACCGCACAATTAAGTAAAATAATTTTTTGTAAGTTAAAAAATGTTCTACTGTAAAATTGTATTTTTTAAGATAACACATTATTGAATAAAAGAAGCGATATTATATAGATAATGAATAAATGAAGACAGTTTTATTCCATATTCATGGGATATACTATTGCCAGGTAATGGTTAATGGTTTGGCAGAGACATACCATGGTCTTATCTAACTTCGTCTTAATATTCTAGTGCTGTCACTACAGTCCTCTTGTTTCAATTTTGTGACTGTACTTAGTAAACTTGCACATCTTAATTAGGCCAATGCTCATAACAGGCCCTGGGCCGTAAGATCACCTTTATCATATATATAGTTACATTCACCCCTCTCTCAGATAGAAATTGACGATGCTTGTAGCACTTTATACTAACTTAAAGGATAGCACTTACAAAATAAATTTGAGGCAGCTTTTAAATACTCATTGATGGCTGTCAATATAAACCCCAACTTATATAAGCTTTAGAATATGTGACCACAAGAATTTTTACAAACTACATGTTATATATTCCCTATGTAGAATTTTACAGATACAAAAATCAAATACCGATCCAATTTTCAAAGTATAAAAATGAATTTATTTTGACAACAATATTGAATGTCTTGTTAAAAAATGTAATTCTATATCATTTTTCCTTTCATTCTATAAATTATAAGGTTTCAAACAAGTAAAAAGTAAAAACAGGTTTAAAAAATATTATGCCAATACCTTACTATATGCGCAGTTAACTATGATGGAATTGTGGGTCCTGATTGCACTAAATAAAAGAATATTGCATGTGCAATAAGTCTAATATTAAATTGAACTAATTCATACTTGTAAGTACACTAACAGTTGACAACTGTTTGCAATTGCAATTTTATCTCAATAACCTTTATTATTTTGCTTCTCCTATATCAATGAAACAGTAACATAGTTTAGTCTATACTAACATTCATGCATTCTTACTGGTATTCCTAATTGCATTTATTCATGTAAACTAACATAATATATATTAATTGTAGAATAAACAAAATTACTTAAGGGAAATATGGAAAAATTAAACTTTTGACTTCAGCAAGCATTTAGTTTCTTTTGTTTAAATTAATATAAAGATATAGGTTATGCGGCAAGTACCAAAGTGGTCTAACTGCAGAGGGTTCTGGATTTAATATCTGGCCACACAATAGTCGAAACAATTAATTTAAAATTCATTTCTGGTTCTAGGTATTTGTGCACTTGCCTTTGTGTGTGTCTATGCCACCCATGACACAAAAATTCTGTGTAGGACTGTGATTGTAAAAAATACTATTGTCATTATCAATTTATAATACAAAAAACAAGTACTTAATTAAAATGTCGTCTTCTGTGTGTCTGTTATATAAAAAATGTGTATTATATACAAATAATCCGTAAATAATGTTAATGTTATTACTCTTTTATATTTAAGAAACATGTTTGTTGAATTTTTTGAAACCTAAAAATTGTCTTCGAGGTTTAGTTAAGGTGTTGTCGATTCCAATAATTGTTTATATTGTTAGCTGTAAAGGAAAAATAATATTACATTTGAAAGACATGCTTTTTAAGGGTTGTACATTTTGAATATATGTGTTGCAAATATACAAGAAATAAGCCAAATTTTAGTAGTAAATACAATGTTCATAAAATTGATTCTTACTATACCAGAATGTCTCAAATTATGAAGTTTGTATTATGTGGTCAATCTATACAAAATAATGTATTTTTTTCATCTTTACATGTTTCCCTTTAATGTTATATATGCTAAAATTAAAATTAGTAAAAAAATCAGTTTGCCAACTTGTCAATAATAAATATTGAATTAGCAAAAAATTAAGACTATATTGTGATTTATGTAAATCGTCTTGCAATAAAACAATGTTAATGATTAGTAATATTAATATGAATATAAATGTGCAACAATATATACAAATGTAATTCCCTTTTGAGTGTTGCATTCTATCATAGTACATAATTGTGTCGCACATGTTTGGTGTTAGAATTATCTGTCATAAGTTACTATTTTGACTGGAAAGAGTATACATCTGACGTGAGAAACAAAGCCCATGCTCCGTGCTTCAATGTGTGTGTAAAGTGAGAAGTATGCCATACTTGTCTGTCCAATTTTTATACTTATCAATGTATTGGTTTTCCATTATTTACTTACTTTGCTACTTGCGAAGTAGATAAGATTATTCAATTTAAGATCATGTGAAAAATGTGACTAAATTCAAGGAATGTGATATCTTTGCTCTATAATCGATGTCACTAAAAGTACGTCAAATAAGTAAACTTTTAAAACTATACAATTTTTTTCTAGTATTTATACATTATTATTGCCTTGCACAGGAAGTTTGGAGAAGGCGAAAGAGATAGAAGATAGAATAAAACAGCAGTATGCTGAATCCCAGCATAGAGAGAAAGTCTTGGTTAGAAGGCTGGCAGCAAAAGAACAAGAAATACAAGATTATGTTGTAAGTCTTAATCATTTATGCTTTGGTGTTTTTAACTCCTGGATATAAGCCGTTTTAGTTAGTAATAATATAAAGTCAGTAAATGTGTATAAAATAAGACTGTGATTGGTTTCGAACCAATATTTTTTTACATTTGAAATTCATGGTTGCTGACTACATTTAGAAATAAGGAGTCCATCTTAACACTCATCAGTAGACATTCTTCTATATACAACCTCATATAGGGTTTCAGTCTTGTTTGTGGTCAGATATACATAAACCATAAATAAAAATTACACTATTGCATTATTATGCTCAAGGACATATTGTTATGGTTTTACTGATCTAGCATTTTAAAACCACTTGAATCGACAACATACTGGGCTTTAAGTGAGTAATTTACTACTAAAGGTACATATCCATTAGTGTATTCGAACTTTCAACAAAATAAAATTATAGGTCCAGAAATTCTTGGGATATATAGGTGTACTGGAGACAACCAGAGAACCTTTTGACATATATTAGGCCATTTTTTGCTTCGTTCTTATAGACCTCCATGGAATGAAACTTTAGTGGAATCTGCTTTTTCCGGGAAATATTTTAGACATGATTGAATGAGTACTACTGATTAAGCATGCTAAATAGTAGGCCAATCATGATGAGGTACGAACACAATCAAATACAAGCATATAGGGAATAAGCAATAAAAACAGTAATTTGTTTCAAGTAACTTAATATACACATACTTTAAATGTATACATATTTACATATTTAGGTCTTACTCAAGACTACATATATCTGCCGTTTGCCTTTGAAACTATGGGGCCGTGGGGATCTGAGGCGAGATTATTTTTCAAGCATCTGTCCAAATTGTTGATAGAGGTAACGAACGAACAGAGAGCTGGTCAAAGAATTAGTTTAGCTATTCAATGAGGTAATGTTGCCAGTTTTCTGGGAACTCATCCCAAGGACAGTAATGTGGATGCAGCATTTTATTTTCAAGTTTTTTTTTTGTTACAATAATTATGTTTTAAATACTGGTTTTTATAATTTAATATAGTTAAGGTTTATTTTCAAAAGCAAAAATGTGTTGTTTTACGATTTTAAACTAAATAAAAATAAATATTTTTTATTTTAAATTGAATATTAAACTATTTATTTTCAATTTACTTTCAGAGTCAAATAAGTGAATTAAAATCGTCTCATGCAAGTCTTAACGGACGGCCCTCTCTTTTAGACCCCGCAGTCAATGTACTCATATTAAGGTTAAAGCAAGAGTTGACGTCAACTAAAGCGAGACTTGAAGAAACTCAGAATGAATTAGCAGCATGGAAGTTTACACCAGACTCAAATACAGGGAAGAAACTTATGGCTAAGTGCAGATTATTGCATCAGGAAAATGAGGACCTTGGACGTATGACATCTAGTGGCCGAATAGCAAAATTAGAGGGTGATTTAGCTTTACAAAAAAAATTTAGTGAGGAAGTTAAAAAATCACAATCAGGTTCGTGCATTTTAAGCCACTACCCATGCAAACATTATTTATTTACTAACTATTAATTAGATATGATGCCTGAGGGTGATCGAATCTGCAACCCTAAGAATTGATATTGAGTGTGAAATCCATGGATATATGAAGTGTGCATACATTCAATGCATGGACAATATCACTTCGTGACCTATATAGAAGATACCTTATATGACGAGTTATAGAAGCATCTATGAGCCCAGATCTGTGTTCCATAGGGCTCTTTGTGGTCCACTGTAGAAGTTGGTTTTATCACACTCATGACCTACATCCTGTAGAATTCACCACCAAATCAAAAAGTATAATGGAAATATTCCCAATATCACGAATATCTGACAAATAAAGTAGGTCTGCTTTTGGTGACTGTTCTTCCAATGACATAATAATATTCTTACTCATTTAATTAATAACCAGTCAAAAGTTATCAGACTTCTGAATAGTGTTCTGGCAACAACCATTATCAACTATCTAATCTAATATGCTACAAAAGTATTAAATTCAAAAACATAGCGGGTTTTCTACATGTTTATATGCACAACAACCATGGTTGTATTTTGTCTTTGGAACTAACAACACAGGAAATCCTTACGTTATTATATTAATGAGTTATGACTGATCTCTTTGTCCTTGCATTTGGTGAGTGGCATTGACTGTTAAGCTAGAGATAGTGGGTTTGATTTCCTACGAGATCAAATGTTAACATGAGTGTTTGTCCCACATTTATTTTTAAAATTGTGTTTATAAATATACTTATTTGTATAACTGTTAAGCGTACTACAGATTCTATTTAGTTTGTGCTTGGGATGAGTGTGTGATCCAGGATATTCATTCGTTTTGTTTATGGTTACAGAGTTGGATGAGTTCCTCCAAGAGCTGGACGAGGACGTGGAGGGAATGCAGAGCACGGTTCTGTTCTTACAGCAAGAGCTGAGGGCTTCGCACGCGACGGTGAACGGCGCCCGCGCGTCGCCGCCCGCCGACAAGCGCACGTACTCGGGCAGCGAGTGCAGCGACACGCCCCTTGGCAAGCGACGTCGCGCCTCCGTCCTCTCGCTCGACTACAACGAGGAGGAGGAGCCGCTCACGGTCACCAACGGCGAGGCCGACTAGCCCAGGAACCCGGTGTTCGCGTTCCGGACACGCTTCAAACTGACCTAGTGAATGTGAGCTTAATGTCGGGTCTCGATTTCGTTGTTGTGGGTGATGATGTAGTGCTGGCTCCGTGTCAATCGCTCATCTGGAATGCTTCCATATTACCATATATTGAAGTGTATTCTACTAAAATCCATGTACTTTATTAGAAGACAAAATTTATATAGACAAATGCGTCATTTCCATTGACAATGAATTGGTGATGATTGTGTCAAATGTGAAAATGAGTAAACATTTTGGTAAAACTATAGTTTGCGTTTTAAGCACAACAGTGGACCACGTGATCAGATTTTAATAGTGAATGTTTTTGACATTGTTTTATACTATTGAGGAATATTAAGACAGACGCTCAGTTGACAATTTTATAATTTATTTATGTAAAGTGCATTACTTAATTGTGATATCTAGAGAAATCCAATAATATATGAGCAATAACGGATGAGTTTTGTTGCCGATTTTCATTATTTTTATGGCATTTCTTTTATTTATATATGCCAGAATTGATGAAGTAGAGTCCATTATTATTTTAGCGATAACGTCAACACCAAGCCTAATATTTTAATTAATGCCTCGTTTTTATTAAATTTATGTGAATTTCTAAGTGAAATGTTTCTATTTTTAAATTACAATAAATGTATATAGAGCTATGTTAATAAACATATTACTGGTATCAATGTTTTCTGTTTCCCATGTTAATATCTGATAATTACACAAATAACTTTTTAACACTGACTGCGGCGCTCACATTTACATACATTGAAATTGCGACACTAATGGGAGACTGGTTGAAAATTAGCTTCATAAAAATTAAATATCCAATCTAGTCAACTTCATAACCAATACAGGCTGACATCAATGATATTTAAAAGTAATATATGATAAATACTTCCCCTGCGGGATACACAATTGTTGTGTATTTCATAGCGTAACGCGCTTGCGGCTTCTATACACCTGTCGCGTACAAATCTGGATGGATTTTGGTGCTTGCGTCAGCTCTACTAGACGGGGCGGACATTACTTCTGTGTTTTCGTAGATGATACACAAATGCTAAAATATATAATATTTCAGTGAACTGTCTCCGCATCTTCAGTGTAGAGAAATAAGCTCCATTTAGTGCCGTCTCCCACAACGCTATATGGGAGCGGCAGTCGGTTTTAAAGAGTCTGGGATTAAACTACTAAGTTAGTTACTTTCAAAAGAAACCTACTATGTATATCTTCAAAAAATTTAATTAGGGTCTTTTCACTAGAAGATTTTTTTAGTAAGTGCGTAAAATACTAAAAATCCATTTTGATCTCTTCTTAAAAGTTACAACATATACCAGTGCGAGAGTAGACTCAGAAAATACAGTATATAGTCGTTAAATAGACTTCATAAGCTTGACAGTGTCAAAAACTAACAAGTCAAACTTATTCCAAAAACCTTTGCTATATTACTTATGGGTTTTCATCACAACAGCCATTAGGTTGAAGTAGGTAATTATATTATTGCAATTAATAGAACCACTATTTAAGCTCAGCCAAAGCTAGCAGGTAATGATAAATAATCGTAATTGGAGCAATTTTCCGATCAAAATATTTAAGTAATGTAAGGAATGTTAGAAATTAATTATCAATGATGTTCAAGGAAGATCTCGTGAGGAAACTTACGTGCCTGAAAGTTCCGTATGTGAAATTTGTCAGTCCGCATTTGGCTAGCGGGTTGATGTATGGCCTGTGGCGACTTACCGCTACTCGACAAGAGATGGCGCAACACGATGCTGAATCACGCTATCGAAGTTTTCTAAGTATCATGCATATATACAAACTCCAAAAATGAGACTACAGGAACACAGCGGCTCCCCAGACTTAATAATAAAAATATTTTTTTTTAGTTAGTGACAACTTTAATTTAATTACATTATGCCACATATTAATAATATGATTTAACAAATTTGATTTGTTTCAGACATCGACATTTACTGGTAAAATTATCAAAGTAATGTAATTTTATATTCTCTTAAAGTTTTTGATTTATATCATAAACTATTTAGACTATATCTAAAAGTAAACTTTACATCATCAAGTATGAATTTAATATCTTACCAAGCGGTGATTACGTATTTGTTCCGCTTGGCATGAAACCTTTGGCTCATGGGGTCCGCGTGCCAAAAAAATTTTCAAACAAATTGTACTACGTTTGATCGCCGCCGGTGACAAGACAGCTGGTTCATATAATTGCGATTGCTATTCAACGCGGGAATACACCTAGTGCTCTTTCAACCATGCCGCATGAGTTTAGGTTTAGGTTAGGTTTTTATTATAATTAGTTTTAAGATTTTGATCATGTAAAATAGTATAAACATATTTTACATAATGTAAAATTAAAAGCTTGTAAAACTGTATTTGTATGTATTGTAAAAATAAATAATTCGATTTTATTAATAGGTTCTATTACATAAATATACATGATATGTAATTATGTACCTACATTAAAAATACTGTACCTATTTTATTTATTGACATACGGACATTAATCTATTGTTGACACCGTGGCAGTGGTCATCTCCCTTGAGACTAATAAATCACGGCGTTTGGCAATAATTATGGTGTTGCCAGTAACTTTGACTAGTGAAGAATGTAAACGTTTAATGATTAAGTTAGTCTTATTAGATGGGAATATTATTTTATACATATAATATTAAAGTCTAACTGGATTACGTATGTAATCTTTATAAGAGGAGTTGGAAAAATAATGTAAGGTTTATCGTAATTAAAAATGATAGAAAGTATTTTTGGAAAATGAAAATGTAACAAAATCTTAGTGTTTTCCAAACATAATCACGTTATGACAGCATAACCCGACTGGCGCTGTGAAATTATTATGTCACTAAACTTATATGTAAATCTATATATACATATATGCTTAACAAATATATATTTTAATAACTATCTACATAGTATAAACCAAATCGCTTCCCGCCGTCTGTATGTTTAGATATTTCAAACTACTCAACAGATTTTAATACAGTTTTCATCAATAGACAGAGTGATTAAAGCGCAAGGTTTACATGTGCAACCTTAATATAACGTACCTCAATATAACGATTTCCTAGATTTAACAAATTATTTGTAATCCCTTAAATTGTCCATAAGAGTCAATGTAAAATATCCCTTTACATTACGAACATTTTTTTACGAACAACCTCTTTATAACGAATTTCCAACTATCAAAAAAGTGTAAATACCTCTATTAACGAATTTTGTGAACTCAAAACCTCTACATAACATTCCCACCAATATATGACCCTTAATCCCAAAAAATGTGATTCAGTCGCGACAGGTTTCGCGAATAAAACTATTTTTTTACCTCTTTATAACAAATTTTAGTCCAACCTTCCTCAATATAACAAACCTCAGTTTAACGAATTACTTGATATGACGAATATTTACTTGTCCCCTTGCCATTTGTTATATCGAGGTTGCACTGTATATGCATATTGTATTGAAGTAATTCAACGTTTTGTAGTGTGATATCGTAAATGAAATCATGTGAAGTCCGGTAGGGTTGCTAGTTATAAATAAGAGATAGATTATTGTGGTAATTTTCATATTATAAAATTTAAAATTAGATCTTTGAAAACAATTTGAACGGTGATTTTAACCACCTCGTTCTTAAAAAAATCTGCGTAAGTTATATATTAGTATCAAAGAGTAAGAAACGGGCATGCAGGCCACCTGATGTTAAGTGGTCACTGCAGCCCATGAACAACCACGTTCAATCGCAAATAGAACAGAACATGTCGCTTTACGGCGGGTTATGAGGGTGGCGGTGGTGCCGCCCCGGGCGAGTTCTAACTGCTCTACCACCTTTCATGTATATTTATGTAATCTAAATAACAAATGAACATACAATCTGCCAATAATCTCCAATCAATATTAAGCAGATATTGTCTCTCATTGACATCTGAAACCAACTCCAAATACTTATAACAGGAATAAAACCAAGCTTAACTATATATTTCTCTAAGCACCCTTCAAACAAGAACAAAGTAGCATATGTACATTTTAAAGAACTTCTATCAGTTCATCTTCACCATTCACTCCACAACACCGTTGCTCCGTTTGCCCCGCATTATCTGGAAGAGGGTCCCGTGGGTCCAATAACTCACCGCGCCCCAATCCGTACTCACTGCTTGCATACAATCATGTTTTCTATATCTACGAGTACTTCGAATATTATTGGATTATATATTTCTCAAATATTGGATTATTGTATGTTACAGAACAGAAGGCTTTATTTATTGGCGACCATCTTAGTCCTAATTAGTATTACAGTTTTATTGAAGATTATAATGTAAATGTCTATGGGTAGTAGCGATCACTTAACGTCACGAGGCACACTTGTTTCTTACTCTTGTAATATAAAAAAAATAGAAGCATAACAAGTAAACAAACGAATAAACATACATACAAACTAACAAATACACAAAGAAACAAAATCGAAGTTTTTAATAACATAAGGGAATAAATATATTGGGTGAAGAACCTTTGAAACCTTTGACCTTTTCCCTACAATACATTTCAGTCCATGTATGCATTCTATTTTATCCTATATTTGAAGCAAAGTATAAAAGGATTTTTTAAAGAAAATTTCATTGTCTATTGCTCCTTAGGAATTTCCAAAATTCCTTTCTTCTTGCTCCTACGCTATATAAAGAAGCTATCTGGATTTTAGGTTCAGGATTTTGCTGCGTTTCGATCTCTAAATCAGTCAGCCATCTTCCTTTATTATACGTATATGTAGATATGACATCGTTTTATCTATACTATATCTACCCGAACGAACTCTCTGGAGGGTAATCCCCTCGCAATTATAGCCGCTGCATTATTGTGTTCTGACTTCGTCTCGGCGGTATTAATCTGCGTTAGCTTCTGTAACGTTGGGTTAAACTTATTGTTGATCCGGCTCGAAGGACCAAACACTTTTGTTAGAAACCTGTTAAGAATTTCACGTGCGTTTAAGTATATAAAAAGGAATAATGGCTTAGAATGATTCTGGTGTTCTATGCGGGGTGTCCAGGGTTTGAACCCCTGGAACGTATGTCTGATTATTTGATAAGATTTTTTTTTTCAAGTTCGTATTAGAAATTTATTATCACATGCTGTAACGGAAGGCTGTGAAGGATATCGTGAGGAAACTTCCATGCATCAGAGTTCCTCATCAGGTTTTCAAATGTGTGTGAAGTTTACTAATCCAAACTTGGATTATAGTCACCTCCTCAGTTTGATCTGTCACCCAGAAATTAGACTGTAATGGATTGACTATTCAGTAACCCAACTTATTTTTTGGTTAAGAACTATCATTATTATAAGTATCTTAAAACTAACAATAATAAAAGCCTAACCTAAATAAGTCAAGCCGAGTCATGCCAATACGGCATGGTGCCAAAAACGCTAGCCTCGCATTGAATAGCGATCGCACTTCTCTGTGCGAGATATAACCAGCTCTCATGTCACCAACGGTGTCTATTTAAAGTAGGAATAACTGAAAAAAAATGTTTGGACCCACGGACCAAAGATTTGCAAGCCAACAAACAAACACGTAATCACTTCTTAGTGGAACATATTTTTAACACGCTTTTATCAGCTTGGGTCGTATCTACGAGGGTGCGTTTTTAAGTCCGCGGAATGGCGGGGTTGGAGGAGGGATAGCGGGCTCATTAAGGGTTGTACGTGTTAAGTGACTCATAACTAGTATTTATAACTAGTATAGTTTTAAAACTATCGACAATTAAACAACTCAATCCGGAAGAAAATTTGAAGTATGGAGAAAATCGAGCATCGCGC
>DWON01001440.1:0-24442 GCA_018251015.1 Phocides pigmalion okeechobee
AACATGTTGCTTTACGGCGGGTTATGAGGGTGGCGGTGGTGCTGCCCCGGGCGAGCTCTAACGGCTCTACCACCTTTCAATAAAAAAACGGCAATTAAAAAACGTTAACACGTTGACTGCAGCTCATGTATTAGATCGGGAAAATTTTGCGGGTGGCGACATTAAACTGTAGGTTATTTGACTAGACTGAAGATATGCCGAGAATTTACTGAAATATTGTATTTTTAGCATCTGTGTATCATCTACGAATACACAGACGTAATGTCCACTCCCAGTCTTGTAGCGGCAACGTAAACTCAGGACTTTTCTGCCCCTATAATCCATACAAGTTTAACAGTACAACATAGATGTGTACGAGCCGGAAGCGTGTTGCGCCGCCCATTATACAGCAGTAAAACAGCACGGAAAGTGTTAATCGTGAGTTATATAGTAAAATTTGATAGGCCTATCTTCAGTTTGATTCATGTATTAACGTAGGCATTGGTAATAATTACATGTCTTCCATCAATCGGCATTACAGAAACGATTATTTATGTCATGAGTAGATAAGGTAATTCGCATTTAATGTCATTTTAATCTTTTTTTATGACTAGCTGATGTCCTCGGTTTTGTTTGTCTACAAGTCTATTTTTTATCCCCTCTCCACCCCTTGCGTCTGTGTTTAGAGGAAAAAGTAGAGCAATTTCTATTCTTTCATCTTTCAATATTGTCCAAATTTTCTTTGAAGGCTCTGCGTTCTTCCATGTGTACCCACAAAAAAGCCCTGTGTATATTCCTGTGTGGACATACGGCATGGGTGTGTCCTGTTTGTTACCTAATTTTTTTTTATTTTATAATTTGGCTATACTGTGGAAACTTTCCGCTACCCAACAAGAGATGGCGCCATACGATCCTGATTCACGCTATCGAAGTTTTCTAAATATCTTGCATATATACAAACTCCGAAAATGAGACACGGAGGGAGTATTCAATGATTCTTTGTTACAATAGCGAGTCACCCACTTTCTTTCGCGATACCGAGCTACCCCACACACTGTTTGTACAAATGATTAACGATACCACGAGAAAGGCAAACAGTTGCCACCGAAGGCAATATAAATTTACAAGCTAATTAGATCTTATGTCTAAAGATATAGGGTTTAAAATTGTATGCCATTGAAATGATACTGGTCTCGATTCTACGGTGTCCGTTTCCTTTACTCACTCATGCGTGATTTTTAGGGTTCCGCACGTCATATAAAGAACCTTGTAGCATTATTTCGTTGTCTGTTGGTTTGTTTTTTATCAGAAACGCGTTGGAATATTGAGTTGAAATTAATACAAATATTAACGTCGGCCATCTTTTGGAGATGTAAATAAAAAACAAAACATTTTTATTCAAAGAAGATTCTTTACATTTTGTTCGTCAGTAAACTACCACCGCCTCGTAAGGAGTTTTGGAGAAGACGCGGCGAAAGAAACCGCAAAACACACATAATTTCTATCTTTGAAAACGTCATTTAGTTTTACAGTGCTTGATTAATAATTCTTACTTTTCTGTTAGGTTTAAATGTTCTAGAAATAAGAAGAAAAAATCTAACTTCTAAGTCAAAGCAATCAAAAGACTTGCATGACCTATCAGGTCCAGAATCACGAAATTTGGCAAACCGCAAATAGTTATAGCATAATCAAAGGGAATATATGAAATTCTCCAATTTGTCTTTACATCAAAAGAAAAATACGATTCAAAACTTATACGAAACCATCGGTACTTGCGTTCGACTCATAACAAAACTTTTTTTTATACTCTGTGCGTTACTCTAAATTAAAATAAGGCGTTCGTGCGTATAACTTGCGTGTTTAGATTTTTTCATGATGATTAAACATACTAGTTCTTATGCTCTAGGACATAAGGGTGATAATTGACGATAACCGATGTCATAAATACGCGGATACGATTTTGAATATGACAAGTGATTATTAACATGGACTAAATAAGTAGAAAGTTCCTAATTTTATCAACACTAAATCTATACAAATAGAAAAATTTGTAACTGATCGTTGTGTACATAGAAGATATAGGAGAAAATCTATTATTAGGGGCCTTAATAACGCGATGGAACCCAAAACAATTGTTAGAATTTTATCTGTTTGTCTGTGTGTTTTTGCGCGGTAATCTTAGAAACGGTTTAACTGACTTCAGTGTGATTTTCACTAATGTATTGCAGGAAGTTTCAATTAACGTTCCTTTCATATCAATTGGTCTATACATAAACAAATAATAGTAAAAAAAAATTGAGCATAATTTTCACCAATTTCCAGATGCCTGATTAATTGGAAACTTTGCACACGTATCAAGGATCGATAACAATGCACTAATATGAAAAAAAATAAAAATAAATAATAGTTAAAAAAAAATAAAAAATGCCGTAAAACATTACTCGTTTTTCTGTTGGAGAGGTGCGGTTGCCGGCTGCTTTGAAGCGAGGTAACCATCTTAGTCCTCAGGAGTAGCAACGCTCTATGTTCGAGCTCAGATAGGATATTAGTCATATTTGTGATTGTACATGGATGTCTATGGGCTACGACTACTTAGCATCAGGTGGCTTGCATACTCGTTCGCTACTCTTCTCATATATAAAATAAATATAGCTATTGTCTTCTAAAAGTTCAAGCCTATTAATTCAATTACTTATTTGTACTATGTATTATTAGGCTTTGTATAGTCACTTATGTAATGTACATTAATTATGTAAAAAATATATCGAAGACTGTGAACTACTTAACCCAAATGGACATGGGCATTAGTATTTGACCCAACCAACTCGATATCGTGAAGTCATAGACCCTACGTTTAACCTAGAAGGTGTAACGGGCAACACTAATGATACTTACAGAACGCAATGCTTTATGTGAATAGATTATGGCCGAATGGGTAAACTTTGAAAACGGTAAGTGTAATTTTCATAGTAATATTGTTCTAGTAAAAATTTTAATCTATGGCATTACAGTTTTTTTTGGAAAGTGCCTCAATTCCATCCTATGGTGTTGATAATATCCTAAAAAAAAACATTTTTTATTCATTCAGTCATAAAGGTGAAAATAAAATAAACATTTAATATTTTCACGCGTAATTTGACTAAAACGGATGACGTTAAATATATGTACATTAAGAAAATATAAACATTTTTTTGAAAATTGTATATAACCCCTGAAAAAAAGAACATAAAACTTTGCAATGAAACAAGTTGAAAATCTCCCTTTTAGGGTCGGTCAATAATAGCGATTATAGAGCTAAATTCTAATACAATAAAATATAATAATATCTGTTTAATTTCTTAGTTACTGTTATTATTACCACCCATACAAAATATTATTACGCAGTCATCATAACTAAACCATTTATACACATCACTCACAGATATAAAAGTAATAAAGAATATTCATTATAAAATGATTACAGGTAATGATTAATAATATTTATCTAACGAGTGGATAGTAAATTTATTAATTTATTACGATTACGATTACCCAATTATTTTAGTAAGTGCAGTATTTGTTAATCTGTGAGTTATTTTTTATCTGTGGCAGATCAGCAGACGTAAAAGATCGTTAGCTTTTGTCTTGGCGTGCATATTCGTAATTAGAACGCAAATTGGTTCACGAATCAATTTTTAAATGATGTAATCGGAACAGAGCGGTTGCGAATTTACTTTCATAAGTCCTTGAACAATTATACTTGTAGAAATTAAGCGAGAACAATTATTGCAGTTTTGTTTGATATAGAAACTAAACAGTTATTACTCTGAGTTAATAACGACGTAAATTATAGATACGCATTGTCTTTAATTGCGTCTATATCTTGAGCATACAGTATACATAATGAACATATGTATTTTGCCAGCTGTATTGTCAATAACAAAATGTGTAAGAAACGTAATTAGTATTAGTACCCATTTTTTACAAGAACAATAAGCCAAACTGTTTATTTAAATAATATTAAAATACCTCCGAGATATCAAGTGAAACCAGAAGTGTAATATTTGGTTCTTAAATCAATTGATTTTAATAAATAACAGCAGTTTATTATTTTGCATAAATGTACTTAGCTATATATTTTTAAGTTTTGGCCTCACACATTGTAGAAATTAATTTGTTTCCGACAAATTCGTACTTTATGATTTCGTACAGTAAAATAAATAAAAATGTTGGTAAATAAAAAAACCAAAATCCAATTCATGCTCAAAAATATGGAATCGCAATCATATTACATTAATTTGTTTTTTTTTTTAAAGATGCTGACGTTTCAAATTATGGCTTATGGCGGTTATCGTTTCTCATATTTTATAAACAGATAAAAATTGCATTTTTTCTGCCATAGATAAAAAGTCATTAATAAACACAGATTACAAAATGTATATTATATTTATATTCTAGTTATTGCAAATAGTGCTACGCAGGCATTTTTGTTACAAAGTGTAATTGTAATGCCCTGTTATTTAGACATTCTGTTTACGATAAATAAGTACTACTTCCTTCTAGGTCATTAGGGCGTAACGGTAGCCTACCTAGGCCATGAATATTCATTCGTTAAACGTGTTGTATCATGCTTACATCCAGGAACTGAGCTTTTTGCTAATAGCGATAGTACCACAAACCCGAGTTTAAACTCTAACAGTAGTGTTTGGTACCATTAAAGTCGTGAATTTAAAATCGATTTTTCTTATATTTAAGAAAAGTAGCAAACGAGAGAGCCCCTTATGCTTAGATTTCGCTGCAGGCAATTGAAATCCTATTGGAGATTGAATGGACTTCACACCCTTAAATAAGAGTGAGGTTCTATTTAAAATTTCTTTTCTTTTAATTTTTGTTGAAGATAGTGATAGGTCTCGTTTCGGCAGTTTAATATTTTGCGCATGTACTTTTTACTTCAGATTTCTACTATTTGGTTTAAAACATCGTAATAATTAATTTGTTTTTGGCAGATTCGTACTTTATGATTTAACTAAATATACTTTTACAATCATATTACAATAAAATAAAAAAGTAAAGTCCGTCAATGACTGACAGCCACCTGAGGTCCTGACTGATGACGAACTTTTTTCCTCACCCAACATTATAGAGACGGTAACATAAGGCGGTCACATTATCGAGACAGTAAACCCCTTGAGAATTGTCCTGTTAAATAGGGAATCTCGAGGCCTACTTTTTTATGAGGTTTATATTTACTTACGTTATTTTTCTTTCACACACGATTCCAGTCATTACCTAATTGCAAAAACTTAACACTGTATTATTGTAACATTGTAACACTGAATTACTACTTATATTGTATTTTACTATTTAATTTCTCGCCCACTTTACAATACAACTTAACTTACATTACGCACCAAAACCTTCCTCGAGAATCACTCTGCCTGTTGTTGAAAACTGGGACAATATCAGTTCAGTAATTTTTGAGTTTATTACGAACAGACAAACAGATAGACGCAACGGGGGACTTTGTTTTATAATATTTAGAAAAGATGTGAAACGTAAAACTTTTGCAATATAATATTAAAGCCGTCAAAGAATGCTTGATGAAAGGTAAAAGTAAAAATGCTTTTGAGATGCGTTCCGCAAACGAGAACTTAGAGAATGTTCTTCGGTTAGAACATGAAGCATTCCAGTCATTCCGTTAACACTTTACCTGCGGCGTACATCACTGCTGTGTAATGCGCTTGCGGTGTGTACACACCTGTGTTGTACGTACAAATCTGTATGGATTACGGGCGAACACAAGTGCCTTGTTTACGTAGGTGCTACAAGACAGGGCGGACCTGACGTCGCCTCGCTTCAAAGTGTAGCCGGCACCCGCATCTGTCCAACCGAAACACAAGTAATGTTTTGCGGCGGAATATGAGGGCGGCGGTGGTACCTCCCCGGTCGAAATATCGTTCTCCGACCTCTAAAAACTACTTGCTCATTAATCTTTTGAAACTATAAAAATACAGGTTTTCCGTTTATTCAAAACACTAGAAATGGTACCTATTTGAGTTTGACATGACTTTAAATATCAAAGCTGTTTGAGCTTTTATCTCGGCGTTTGTCGACTAACAGGTCGTAATCGCTTTGCCTGAGGCACATCATTCTCTTTTGACAGTAACAATAATATGACATGACAAGAGATTTTTTATTATGAAAGAATAAGAAACGGGCATACAGGCCACCTGATGTTAAATGGTCAATGCAGCCCATGGACAACCACGTCCAATCTCATATAAAACAGAAAATCTATTCAAGGATGGACGCGGATGCGTTCCTACTCTTGAGGACTAAGATGGTCGCCTCCAATAATGTGTATCCGGCAACCACACTTCCCCAACCGAAACACAATACATGAAGAACATGTTACTTTACGGCGGTTTATGAGGGCGGCGGTGGTGCCGCCCCGGGCGGGCTCTAACAGGTCTACCACCTATAAGAATGTAAAATCAGTACATCGGCTTTGAGCGCCCTGTTGGCTAAGGTTGATCGGCAGAAAAAAAGCCGACGGAAAAAACTCTCGACACTCTTTAAATCAGTTATGTTAATGAAATATGTTAAGTGAAGCTCAGTGCGATACATTGGTAAAACAGCATTGTAATTGGTTAAGCCGTTTTCGAGATTAGCGTGCTCAAACGCGCAGACAAACAAACAAAAATCTAATTATTGTTTTGGGTTGTAATACGTTAAAAAAGGCTTCCAATAATACTTTATCTCTTACATTTTCCTTTATACATCGCGGAATTTATATATTTGACTATAATCTACTACATATTGACAATTAACAAACTTTACTCGTGACCACCCGTTATATAGGAAAATATACAAATTACACAGTTTACCAGCTGTTTACGTAATATTTTTTAAATTTTTTTTTTACATATTTAAGGTCCACTAACGCATAAAACACAAGAACATTTTTTATAAAAACCAAACATACTGTAAAATACGTGTCCCCACAATTAAAGGTAAGCACAGCATACATGAGTAGACGCCTTAAAAATATAAAACAGTATACAAAAAACACGTGTATTATTATTATATATAGCAGGCATCTACGCCTATACTTTACGTACGAAACCGCATGATAAAACTAGTACACCTTTATTATATAATGACTAAAATTAAAATGAAAAGTGTGTTACAGATAGTACATAATGACTAAGTGTGAAACCACTAGAACTAGTGCTTATAAAATCGAACCTCCAATCTATCTGGTGTTATCAGGGCCCTCATTAATCGTCGGCGGGATATACATCGGTAACCTCACGCCAACATCGCAACGGTAACTGTACTGTTGTCTACTTTGACTGCGCCACAGATTAAAAATGTGGTGACCACGACCGTTCGGAAAATGTGAAACATCGCAATTGGTTACTGAATTATTGTAATAAAAAAATATATATGATTTTAAACTAAATTCATCGCGGGATTAATACATTTTATAAATGTAAAAAGTACCCACGATTAACGCTTTGATACTTTTGGCCCGTGGGGTCCGCGTGCTAAATTTTTTTTAAACAAATAGTAACACGTTTGATCGACGCGCGGGCGGCAAGAAGGCTGGTTCATATCATATCTCGCGCAGAGAATTCCGATTGCCATCTTGGAGCCATGCCGCATAGGCACGGACTCCCTTTAGATTTTTTATGTTAGTCTTTTATTAAATTTTGCTTTAAGATTTTTATCATTATTAACGCATTTTAACTGCCGATATTTTTAACCAGTTGCATGGCGAAACAGTTTCGCCGTGACCACGAGCCATGCAACTGGTTCCGAATATTGATAATTAAAAAACGTTAATCGTGAGTACCCGTTATATAATAAAATGAAAAAGGGTAGTTCAGGAAATAAAAAAAAAGATTATGCTACCAATATATGTATATAACCTAAAGATTAGTATTAACTGATAAACAATAACTAAAAGAAATATACAAAATACATAACTATAATGTATTATTATAACAAATGTATATTTGTATGTTCTGTTTGTTCATCAAAACAGCTAAACCGATTTTAAAGATTTTCAACATAGAAATAGGTTAGTCTACGTAATATACCGTGACATATGAATAGGCTTTGAGGGTCGTTAATATATGTCTCGTCACCAGAATGCCTATATAACTGTGCCTATCCAGTTAATTTACTTCGAGAATTTCTTGATATTTTCAGACCTATCGGGCTGTTATCTGTGAGATTGTTTATCGTGCATGTAAAGTCGTTTGCACTGCTGCTAACTGTATGCTGACTGATACTTTGAGTATGGGTACCGTAGACTATGCATCTCTGAATATTATAAAACAAAGTCCCCCGTCGCGTCTGTCTGTTCACGATAAACTCAAAACGTACTGGACGGATTGTCTCACAGTTGTCAACAAGTAGAGTGATTCCTGAGGAAGGTTTTGGTGCATAATAAGTTAAACTTTTTTGTAAATTGGACGAGAAATTAAATAGTTAAATTCAATATAGTAATTCAGTCGTTATTCTAAATAAATGTTTGTAATTGTTAGTTTTTGCAACTAGGTAATGGCTGGATGCATGTTTTTTTTTATTGTGAAGGAGTAAGAAACGAGCATGTAGACCGCCTGATGTTAAGTGATCACTGCAGCCCATGGACAACCACGTTCATTCTCAAATGGAACAGAAGTTCTATTTAAGGGTGGACGCGGATGCGTTCCTATTATTGAGAACTAAGATGGTCGCCTCCAATAATGTGTATCCGGCAAGCACACCTCCCCAACCGAAACAATAAATGAAGAACATGTTTTACGGCGGGGTATGAGGGTTGCGGTGGTGCCGCACCGGGCGAGCTCTGACGGCTTTATCACCTTTTTTGTATTACAGGAAAATAATATAAGTATATATAACTCTATCACTGGGCCGGGTTACTAATAATCTATATATATATTTAAAAGAGGAAGGTGACTGACAGGCGCGGAGATCAAAGCACAGCCGATTCTACTGAACCTAGAAGGCTGAAGCAGATTTAGCACATATGTTTTTTATACAGCGTAAATGAGTACGAAGAAATTTTGAAAAGTACGCCCCTAAAGGATTAAATACTGGTTACAAATTTGTATGAATATATTGTCATATATGACTCTAGGATTCTCTATATATGATTTCCACCTGAATTCTTTATCATAACACCTTAGCTTTGTGTTCTGTACTTGTTACTTTCTGCTACCCAAAGTGTGTCTGGAACATCGTTGTGGTATTAAGACAGCCTTGTAGTCACCACCATTACGTTTATTTCGTTGTGTTGTTTATTTTTGTATACTTTTTATGATGTACAATAAAACATAATTGATTCTAGAATTTAATATTTAAAATGATGAAAATGTTAAAACTGATTATGATAAAACCTTACCTAAACAATCTAAATAAAAGTAATGGTATTTGATTAGTTATATCTTATTTTGTTTTAATATTTAGTTTAGTTATTATTTAAATTTCATTTATTTACATTTAAATTACAATACTGAAATCTTAAAACTAATTATAATAAAGCCTAACCTAAACAATGTAAAGGGAGTCCGTGCCCATGCGGCATGGTACAAGATCGCTAGCTGCATTCCCGCGTTGAATAGCAATCGCAATTATTATATTTGAATTGACGAATCATGAAGACGGTGCTGGTCTCCCTGATCGATATAGTTCTATCACTTGTAAAAACAGGTCAGATCTACTACAAGAATATAATTCCTACAAAACCAGGTTCATATTAACAACACCTGGTGAAACTGGAGCATTGCTTGTTCTGATATTCAACGGGATGAGAAAAGTATAAAATATTAACTGGGATTATATGATTTTAACTTTGGAAACCAACTTTTGTAGATTACATAGTTTCATGAGCATTTGTTTGAGCTGAAACTGTAATATTGCTGCTTTTTAACCCTCGACACAAACAGAGGAGTGGTACAGGTTTTATGTGCTTGTCCGTGTGTCTATATGTGTGTTTACGTGCGTGTCTCTTGTATGTTTATGTATCCGTCTTTGCATCTGGCTGTGTGTCTGTCTGTGTCTGTTTATATGTCTGTCTGTGTAGACAGATATCTATCTCCCCGTGTCTGTTCGTCTATTTGTGTGTCTGACTGTCTCTTTGCGTGTTCCCGCCGATGTCTGTCTGTTTGTGTATCTGAATATGTGTTTTTATGTCTGTCTAGACCTGACCTGACCTGACTCAATGCTGCAGTATTAAATTGATTTAGCAGGATACTAAATTCCTTACAGACATACGTCAGTACTATTTTTAAGTTGGAATGGTATAAGCTCAAATATCCTAAAAATAAAGTCAATCGTTGTATGATTAGGATATTTGAGTCGAGATTTTTGTAATTTAATTAACCATATTATGAAAGGTGGTAAGCCGTTAGAGCTCGCCCGGGGCGGTACCACAGCCAACTTCATAACCCGCCGTAAAGCAACATGTTCTTCATGTATTGTGTTTCGGTTGGGGAGGTGTGCTTGCCGGATACACATTATTGGAGGCGACCATTTTAGTCCTCAAGAGTAGACATTGGCGTCCATCCTTAAATAGAACTTCTGTTCTATTGGAGATTGGACGTGGTTGTCCATGAGCTGCAGTGACCACTTAACACCAGGTGGCCTGCATGCCCATTTCTTACTCCATCGCAAAAAAAAAAACCAACATTCGTGGAAGTACCCAGTATAATATTTGTAATAATATAAAGCAACCGTGTCTTTGATAGCGGCACAATAAATTAATTTCAATTTAATGAACAAACTTTCTGTCATTTATATCAACGAAGTTAGCTTGTTTCATGTTACTTGGTTATTGCAAAACTTTGCTCAATCATAACGAGCTGCAATGTAAACTTGGCAGTTTGTCCTTGTGGTGTCTCTTGGAGTTCGGTGGAAGTAGGCATTAACCTCTGCGGAGTCGTGTCTGGCCCATTAGTCTATGCAGCAAACCAACTATCCCGTTAAGAGCGATCTTCGAACCGCAATGGAACGATTGTCAGATTATCGAATACGACTTCGTGCAAGGTCGATAATTTAAGAGGACGAATAAAAATAGAAATCGCACGCGTTTAGGTAAATAAAATGAAAGAGGCATGTCTTTTTGAGGAACAATATGGATAGATTCTGTTCAAGGTGAACTGTTTAGGCGTCTGGACACTTTCTACCTCGATTGACACAGGCGAAAGATATGGTGTAATATTTACATTTCGTAGCATAGCTGTATTTTAATAATACAATATGATAAAATGTAATATTCCGGTTGTATTATTTATTTAGAACAAAAATGATATTTTTATAAATGAAATATTATAAATGCCTGAAATAAACAATTTAAAGAGAGTCCGTGAACATGTGGTATGGTGCCAATAACGTTAGCCGTAGTCTTCCATTGAATAATGATTGCAATTTTTCTGTGCAAGATATAAACTAGCCCTTCTGTCACCAGTAACGTCGATTAAATGTTGCAGTAATTGTTTAAAAAATCACGGTAAAATAACAAAAAATACGATAATATAAATAAAAATGTAATTAAGCAATATTATAAGGTAAGATTGCTCTTACTAACTGAGATAGACATAATTTTTTTCAGAGTTGTATTTTACAGAGTGAAGTTCGGGGAAAGTTTGTTAATCATTTTATATTTTAACCTTTGAATCTTTCGCATAACAAAGCTATAGTCCAAAGTAGTTGCGAAGTGTGAATACTGTACTAATTTTAACATTGTATTCTTGACATTCATTAAGTGTATGTAAATACCTTATAATGAAATTGTTATGTAGGTTAAGAGTTATTTATTTTTATTTATTTTATGTGTATAAATATTTCCATCTGTCATTATTATTATTTTACCAAATAAAGTCTTACAGTTTTCTTAGATTTATTATTTAAATAATCGAGCGGCAACCGACACAACAGAAATAAAGTATTTAAATTTTTATTTTTGGAAATTTGAATAATACGCAGTCTAAAGCTATTCTCACTCCCATCGACGAGGTGTTGTTGACGAGAAAGGTTGTATAGTTTTCTTATTCTGCGGTCAAATACAACCTTTTTACTTCTCTTAGAACCAATATTACGGTGTATGATTACGCAAGTATTGACGGCGCACTGCCAAATGAAAAACAAACAGGTTTTTACGCCATCATCATGGTCAGTTACGTAAACGGGACGTTTTTTCGTAGTGAGCTTTTGTGCTTTTTATTGGACTTTTTTAAGATTTGTGAGCTTTTGTTTATTTTTATTGAGATTCTTTTGTGTTTATTAACATTGACTATTTTGTTTTTTCACTATTGTTAGTATATTTGGGCATCTAAGTTGAGATTAAGACATTTCTTGTTTACAGTTATAGTATTGTGGATAAAGGTTGGAATGATATTAATTTAACTATTGGCGTAGCAAATGATGACCACACCAGACCAATTACAAGGTGCTCAAAAGTGCAATTCGACTGGGGAGGTACTCTCGTTACACCCAGTAAAGGTGTGGTTGCCGAGTCTCATACATAAGGGGCATAATCTACACACATCTTTACTAAATAATGAATACTGTGATAATCTTGACATGTTACTAATCCTATTCGTATTATTTATGCAAAGTGTGTATTTTTGTATGTATGTTTCGTTTTCATGTCAAAACGGCTGAACTGATTTCGACGAATTTTAACATAGAAACAGATTAGACCTTAAAGACGGGGGTAAGCTACTTTTGGGTGTGAAAATATATTTTAAGTAGTTGAACTAGCGGAGGTAATTTACTGCGAGGATGTTATTTTGTTGTTGTTTTACTTTTTAAGTTAGAAATATACATAAATGCGGATTTTTTGTAACTGTATTTTGATATAGCGTAAATAAGCACTAAGAATGGAATTTTTAAATTACACGCTATGAACCATGTTATTATGAGATATGAACCAGCTCTCATATCAGCAGCAACGGCAATCAAAACGGACATTTTTTTTTTGTAAACTTGCAATGTACTATATCGACTTACGCGAGCATAAAGTATAAAAACGAGTATAATTATAAAATACACAATGAAAGATTTCCGAAATTTCAAAAGCTTCTCAAAATTAGTTTTTTTTTTAAGGTTAGGTTAAAAAATTTAACAGTGATGTGTGACTAACAGTGATAATAATAAGGTTGTTTAGGTCGCACGCGGGCGGACGTTACCCCGACCTGTCAAATACCACTTCGCAATTTGTCGGGGAGGTCGACAAGCGATTATGTGACGTGAAAGCCTTTAAATTCAGCACAATGTCATTTATTTGGATAAAAGTTAAGTTATATTGCAAGTATTTTAGTAGCTGACAAATACCCAGAATCAATACATCAATCTAAATTCATAATTGCGCGTAAATCGAATCAGGAATTCACAGCATGTCGGTATTGTTAACTTACACATCGGTCGTCGAAATAAAACTATGTAGCTTCAGAAAAAAGGAACAAATTAAATTATTTTATATAAATATGTATATTGTAAGATGACATAACTGAAGTTAAGTTATAATTATTTTGTTGTTATGCACTTTAATAATGATTAGGTTAAGTTGTAGACAAAAATTGAATAATTTTATATAATTGTAAATCAATTGATTTCTTTTAAAAAAAATTGCTACGCCCTAGCAGGTTCATGTCGAAACCTTATGTACTATGTATAAATTGTGTTCGGTAATGTAATGTAAGTAAGGCAATTATGTTACTATCTCTCGTTGCGAACGAAAGTATATCGTACTTTCAGGCAACGAATATAAACACTCCCTAATTGGAGTATTGATTGACGGAAGTAGCTGTTGACCTCGCTTGAAATTTGTTTTGCTCATTCCCATCGTAAATGTAACGGAATTACGCAGGTAATAACAAAATTACATACATTTTTATCATCTGTTCCCAAATAATTTATCATGTGTTATGTCTTTTTAAAAGAAGCTACGTTTAATGTGACATATTAGTTTTCGTGTTTTCCTCAGCAAGCTCTTTCATTTAATACCCATACTGTGATAGTGCAGAAAAGATAATCCGCCATCTTGGATGATCCGCCATATTATAATGACGTCATGTGAGCTCGGCGTATATTGTTAAAAATAGGCGTGTATAACAAATTTCAGCTTAATCGGTCAAAGATAACGGATTGAAAATTCAGTGGCAAGATTCCACCCGGACAAACATACATATATTGCAAGTTAAATAGAAGCTTGTAAAAAATATTGCCTAAAGATCGTTTTGTTTTGTTATCTCATGAAAATGTTTAGCTTTTTCTGAACAGATTTTATTATTCGTCTAATATGTAATTCGTCAGCTGAAAATCCTCATCCGATATATTAGATGGAATACATTTAGGGTTGTCAACCGTATTATTACATTAATGCATCATTTGCAAAGTAGAACAACAGTTTAACCCGTAATCTGTTACCGCCGTTCTCATAATCCGCTTTAAAATAGTTCTTGTATTTCGGTTAGAACTGTACTTCGGTGCGGTTGCCGGCTACACTTTGTAGCGAGACGACCATTTTAGGCCTCAGAAGTAGCAACGTATCTACGCAGGACAGGCATGTCTTTAGTCTTGTATGAGATTGGACGTAGAAATATATAGGCTGCAGAAACTATTTAATATCAGATGGCTTGCATACTCATTTGCTACGTCAAAAATATAAAAAATCTTCATCACTGATGCGATGTGCTTTATTCAAATGTGCCTAAAATTTGTGTTTCCTAAACTTTTGAAGCGTGTTTTTGCACTTTTAATAGTATTTTTTTTTAATACTTAAATTAAGTAAAGGTTGGCAACCCTACTATATACATATTTATGTATCATGACAGATTTTATCTCCCTGAAATGAATAACAGGATTTGTGCTACAAGAGTCGACTGAAGGACGTAAGCGAGTTATTTATGGTACACGAAGTTTGAGCCATGAATAGATATATTATTATGTAGCTTTGCTCTGTACCCTGAGGGATACCTTCGTTATGTGGATTTGGGAGTAGCGATGATTACATTTGTATTCTTTAGGTGAGCACCGACTGCTGTAGGAATATCTGATTGAAGATTTTCAAATAAAACAAAATCATACTTCAGAAACACGAAAAATAGAAATCATTTTTGTGCATTTTATCTTTAGCAGTTGTTTCGGTATAAAGGAAGCCATAGACAAATTCCCTGTAGCGCGGGATGATAATAGCGCTACGGTATCTCTTGCCTGTCGTAAATGGCGACTAAAAGGAGGACGCCAGCCTTGATCTGGCACCTGGCCCTTTCGTTTGAAAGGGTTCAGGTGCCTCGAACCAGTCGCTGCCTCCACGGAGAAGAAGAGCGAAGGCCCCGCTGATGTGAGGAAGAAAGGTGAAGGTCCATCATCATCATCGATCCACTAGCTTTCTGGAAGCTCCTCCTTAACGCTGTCCCGCAACTACAGTACGGTCGCCTGACCGCGATGTGAAGCGAGCCCAGCGGGACCGCACGCTAACGCGTCGCTTGTGTCTGCGGGCTGTACCACTCGCCGGCGTCGGGCAGAACCGGCTGGTGGATAGCGGACGCAGCGGGAGTTGAACATGCCGGAGGGATTATCCCGAGCACCGCGCTTAACAGTGGGCGGGAGCTACCATAGTTAAACCGGGGTGAAACCCCGAGTTCAATTCCGGGTAAAGAGGATCTACCTCGAGGCCCGTATTCCCCCGCCCAAAGAGACTGGGACGTCTCCCGATGATGATGACGATAGACAAATTTATTCATTCATTCATTCATTCATTCAAACTTAGGTTAGTGTTGAGAAGTTGCATGGCTCGTGGTGAGAACGTAAACTCGCCGTGTTTTCGCCCTAACCACGGGCGATGCAACTGGTTCAAAATATCGGCAAATAAAAAGCATTCATCATGAGTACCCATTACATAATATTTTGTAACATCTTTTATATTTAAGAGACGATACGATCAAAATATAATTAAGTAAATAAACATCCTATGTAAAATACGTACCTACTTCTATGTTGGGTCAAGCATCGCGTGCGAAGGAGCGAACTACATAAAGGCGATGACATAGCGTGATCAAGTACATTATTAACTGGAAATTGATACCGAAGACGACCTTATCCACGACCTTAGATGTTCGTTACATATGAATAAGGCTTAGGGACTCGTGTGATTATATATAAAATATTTTTATCTACAATACCAACATGTATTACGTACGTAAAGTGTAGAAAAAGAACAATTCTGAGACATTGGAAAATATTTTCTGCTCTAATAGTTAGTATGTAGGAGAATTACACGTAGCATGTTTCATAAAGTTTGTTTGTGATTCAAAGTTAACATGGAATACCTTAAGACCAATTAAAAAGCCTAATTAGCTTAGTGGCTATCGGAATTTTCTTGTCACCAACAAGCCCGCTCAGTCTTTCTTTGTATAGAATTACCCAACAAGCATACAGTCTACTTGCTGGTACGTGGTCAAGGACGTTCATCCATAAAAAACTAAAGATTTCATAGGCACTGCAATGTAAAAATAACTGTTACTAGAAAGTTGAAAATATAGATTGTTCTGAAGTCAGCAATTCAAACTACTAATAAATTCTGAAAACATTCTACGAGGGCAGACGATCAATAAGGGAACTTGTATGAGAAACGTAATCGCCGACTTCAAAATCTATATAATCA
The DNA here is from genome assembly GCA_018251015.1 of Phocides pigmalion okeechobee. NCBI lineage: Eukaryota > Metazoa > Arthropoda > Insecta > Lepidoptera > Hesperiidae > Phocides > Phocides pigmalion. The sequence continues at coordinate 16,640 of DWON01001440.1, forward strand.
ACGTTAGAATAATATTATGTCTTACTTTGTAATATATTTAGTGTAGAAGAAGACTGAACATGCAGTCTATTTGCTTGTAAGTGCCCACTGACGCCCGTGATAAGCAAATGCCTTAAAATTGTAAGCGACATCATACATTTTCAAAGGATCGCGTGCAAACTTACGTAATAGAGTCGATGAGTTAGCGTGATCAAGTATTATGAGTATTATGAGTCTATGTAATGGTATTACATTTATATCGTCTTTGTAGATCAACGTTAATGATTTGAATTAATAGAATATACGCGGACCTGTGCAGTTAAGTAATTTCAATATGATAATACCCTTCATGGTACACTTTATTTATCTACCAGAGACCCGATTTGGTTTCATATTGTGTATTTACGAATCAACTATTCAATCACATTACAAATATTTGAAATTCTCGGTTTTTTCTTCTATAATATGCATGTATTATACATATGAACCTTTCTCTTCAATTACGCTGTCTAATGTAGAAAACTGCATTAAAATCCGTTGCGTAGTTTAAGATGTAAGCGTACGGAGGGAAAATGACTTTATTTGTACCATGTAGTTATTTTAATACTTAGACGTCCAGTGTGTTCCTTAAGGCTCCCTATTTGTCAAAAAGTCTAGAATTTGTAGTAAATGCATCTGTGCGGTCGCTAGTACTAAAATCTATAGTAATAATATAATAAATATTATAAAACATAGTCCCCCGCCGAGTCTGTATGTCTGTTCACGATAAACTCAAAAAGTACTAGTCAGATTTTCTCACAGTTTTCAACATGTAGAATTATTCTCGAGGAAGGTTTTGGTGCATAATAAATTATTTTTTGTAAATTGGGCGTGAAATTCAATACTTAAATTCAATATAGTAATTCGAAATAGATGTTTCTTATTGTTAATTTTTGGTACTAGATAATGACTGGATGCTTGTATGAAAGAAAAATAATGTAAGTAAATATAAACTCCATTACCCGAGCGAAGCTGGGCCGGGTCGCTAGTAAAGTATAAACCCCTCAAAATAGTTCCATAAAGGTCTCTTAAATGCAATGGTCCCTACATGCAAATTAATTATGCATACAATTGACAATAGAGGGATGACGTGCTCGTTGCAAGTGGTAATGACGAGGGGAAGCATCCATTTTGCATTAATTAATGATACTTCATTATTTATTTACGGGCACGAAATTAACTTTATCCGTAAGATCGATACGATAGCGGGTTTACTACTTACATTGTTTGGCTATTTGATAACGTGAAATGAATCATGTTCATCTGATAATTTATTATTTTCATGTTGATCCTTTTTTATGTATTTTTGTTTTTTTTCATAACAAACAAACGTGGATTCATCCTATTTTATATATGGAAGCAAGCCTAAAGAAAAGGCAGACGTTAGAATAATAATGTTCATCTGATATTTTTGATTTGTTTTTCATAAAATGGTAGTAAATAACGAACATGCAGTCATCTTTTTTATATATGGACGCCTAATGAAAAGGCAGACGTTAGAATAATAATGTTCGTCACTTTTTATGACAGTTATTTCGTGAAATTGAAGTATCAAACGAACATGCAGTCATCCTTTTTTATATACTTATGTAAACCTAACAAAAAGGCAGACGGGACCTGTAATGGTGTCAAGTGGTCATTACGTTTAATTCTAAATTTATAGTCAACACGTTGCCACCTATCGTAGAGTGGAAAAATGTTAAAATTAATAATCCAAAATTACTGACAAGGCGACGTTGATGTAGAATAACTCGTAAATACATCCACGCACGCAACTTCGTTCTACTATTAAATACACTTTGATCTTTCCCAAGCGCCAAAAGAAGTATAACTTAACACTTTTCCTGCGATGTACAACATTGCTGTGTATTGCGCGGTACAACGCGCTTGTGGCTTGTACACACCAGTGTGATACGTACAAATCTGGATGTATTATGGGCAAATAAAATAGTTGTATTCACGTCAGCACTACCACACGGAGGGCGGGCATTACGTATGTATATTCGTAGATGATACACACATGTTAAAAATACTATTTCAGTGAATTGTCGGCGCATTTCCAATCTAGAAAAAAGAGCTCCAGTTTAGTGCCGTCTCCCGCAACGCTGACTCGATCTAATATATATTAGCGTTGCAGAAAATGAGAAACTTGTTTTTCGTTACAAGAGCAGTCCTTGGTACTATCCTATAAACCCGTCCTCAGCTCCAGACACGAGATAAGGCAACTTGATTATGCCTCCAGGAACGATTCCAAATTGAGCCAATACAACACTATTTCATAACAAACTAATCTTTCTTATCTATCCCTTTAGGAAACGAGATACAAACAAAAATTACGACTGAATATTGCCACTATATATTTGTTTGTTCGAAGAGTAATATAATTTATAGCGGAATATATAGATTTTACTATGAATGTTACGGTGTAAGTATACACATACAAAATTTTGAGTGATTAAATAAGGGGAGGGTGTCAATTCGGTTTTTTTTATTATGAAAGAGTAAGAAACGGGCATGCAGGTCACCTGATGTTAAATGGTCATTGCAGCCCATGGACAACCACGTCCAATCTCAAATAGAACAGAAGTTCTATTTAAAGATGGACGCGGATGCGTTCCTACTCTTGAGGACTAAGGTGGTTGTCTCCAATAATGTGTATCCGGCAACCACACCTCCCCCACCGAAATACAATACTTGAAGAGCATGTTGCTTTCGGCGGGTTATGAGGGTGGCGGTGGTGCTGCCCCGGGCTAGCTCTAACGGCTCTACCACCATTGAAATATATGGTAATAATTTTTTATTTTTTTTTTCGTGCATAACTTCATCATTTATTAAGCGATTGGGAAGATTCTTTCTTTATTTGAAAATAGTAGTAGTCTTCCCGTTTATTGACAGATAAATAAAAAAAAACATCCATAAGGTCAGAAAAATACATTTAAGTAATATATCTATGAATATATAGACACAAATAAAATTCATTTGAAATATTTTTTCTTGCTTATTAAAAAAAAACTTGGAAGAGAAGTTCTTAGAAACCATTTTTAGTTAAAAACCATAGAATATTTTTTTATATGTCATGGGTACTCCCGATTTACGTGAAACTGAGTTTCGTCGTGACCACCAGCCACGCAACTGGTTCAAAGCATCGGCAATCAAAAATCAAAAACCAAATTTTTTTAATCGTGAGTATCTTTTACAGTAAAATGTATCAATCCCGCTATAATATTTAAAATAATACATACAATACTCATTAAGGCAAACATGACAACAGTCTGTAGGATACACCGTAATATATGCCAATCCCACTGTTATACAACACCGTAACTAGATATGGCCTGTTCATGAGTGTAACGCGAGCAGCGCCACCTACGCTCGGCGATGGACACGCAACGGAGCCTCCAATAACATGCTGCTTACATGACACATTATCGACACGCGACGTTAATGCTAACTCTGCGATATAATTTAATGCGCCTGATCATAGATTTAATCATAAATACAATAAAAATGAATTGAATTAGGAATATTTTTAGAGGTGCGGTTGCAGGTTACACTTTGAAACGAGGTAAACAACTTGGTCCTCAGCGGTAGCAACGCATCTACGTTCGAAATCAGATAGAAATTAAGTCATATTTGCGATTGTACATGGATGTCTATGGGCTCCGACTACTTATCATTAGGTAGTTTGCATGCTCGTTTGCTACTCTTCTCACATAAACAAAAAAAATCTGTTCTAAATCTTCAATATACAAGTTGCAAAACGAAATTTAAAATCACAGATACATTCCTGATAAACATTCCTAATTCATTTCACTTGTATACTAGGTGTGCCTGCGAACGTTGCGGGCACAACTAGTACCAAAATATAACTTTTAATTTATAAAGATTTCTGTCTTTTTGCTTTAATGTTGAATTTAATCTTTATCGTTCAATTTCATTTATAAATATGCCGACTATTATTTGCTGTCTTATCGTATATGAGTTTTTGTTTGCCTATAAAACGTAATTCAAAGTTGTAGAAAAAGATTTGCCAACTGTGTAAAAAAAAATGTAATTGATCCATTATTTTCAATTTTTACATCAATGAGGATGTATATGTGTAACTGTTTATTTCTAAACAGTAATTCAAATTCGAAGGAAAAGTTTTTAAGAACATTGTGTCCAAAGAAATGACATTTTGAATCATAAGAGCATTCTCTCCGAAGAGACGACATTTTGCGTTATAAGTAACGACTTAGAAAACATTATTTGCACATACGCTTGTATGCGAGAGAATACAATCTAAGCCTTATTCAATCCATGACCGCTCGATAAATTCTTAAGCAAACAATAAGAGAATAAATAGTCAGTGCTCATAACACTTCCAGAGCGCACACAATCATTGCTTCTTACTCATACCGCGACGCTCACCCCGGAAGCGCTAACCTGTAACAATATTGCATGAATTAACCGCCGTCTGTCTTGCTATACTCATGTTAAATTAATAATGACCGCTACACATGGTTGTTACGATCGTGCTATTATGTATGCGGTAACAATCTTGTTATGTTCGGTTTAAATAGCGCAATCACAGCCCTGTTGAGGTTTTGTTGTGATGTGTTTGCGTGTGTGTGAGACGGGTACAGAGAGTATGTGTGTGCTTGTGAGAGAAAGGGGGAGTATGTTTGTCTGTGAGTAAAAGTGGAGAAGAGAAAGAGAGAGAGTGTAGGTGGTGTGTCTGTGTGTGTAACGGATACATATCGCGGGTTTCAATCCATAGAGGCGTAACTGCAAGACACGTATTTTTCAAGTGACGCAAAAATCTAAATAACTGTGTTTCCATATTAGCTTATGCATGAATGGTAGTGGTAGAGATGATAAGATTAAAAAATAGTTTACTTATAATTATGACAAAAAAGTATATAAGACATTTTTATGTGACAAGAGTAGTAAACTAACATGTAGACCACCCGATAGTGCGTGGTTGTAGCTGTAGTTCATTTACATCCATGTTCAAAATCAAACCGGACTTAGTTCTATCTGAGCTCGTGCGTAAATACGTTGCTACTCCAGAGAACTGCCATGGGCGTCTCGCTTTTAAGTGTAGCTAACCATACCTCTAATCAAAACACAAGAGTTATTTCACATTAGTTATGAGAACGACGAAGGTACCTCCCCCATTAAACCTCTTTTAACAACTTGGAAAACGAAAAACAGAAAAAGAGACATTCACGATTAAATATCGGAAATTTTGGCATCGGCAACAAAGGTGAGGAAACTATAGTTCGACCGGGGAAGAACCACCGTCACCCTCATAATCCGCCACAAAGCATCAGTTGTGTTTCGATTGGAGAGGGGTGGTTGCCGGCTACACTTTGCAGCGAGGTGACCATCTTAGTCCTCAGGAGTAGCGACGTATAATTACGTTCGAGCACAGATAGGATTTCGGTTGTGTTTGTGGTTGTACGAGTACGTGGATTTCTATGGACTGCGACTACTTAACATCAGGTGGTATGCATGCTCATTTGCTACTCTTCTCACATAAAAAATATAGTAAAAGGCATTTTTGTTTATCTATGTATAAATATTATAAAATAAAGTGCGCCATCGCGTCTGTCTGTTTGTCTGTTCTTGATAAACTCAAAACGTGCTAGACGGATTTTCTCACGGTTTTCGACAACAGGTAGAGTGATTCCTAAGGAAGGTTTTAGTGCATAATTAATTAAGTTTTTTTTGTAAATTGGGCGAAAAATTAAATAAGCATTGAGTGCATGTACGCGTAGGTTGTTTCACGGTTTTAAAATTATGTAAAATAAACGCGGACTAAGTCGCGGGTACAGCTTCTACTCTACAAAGGAACATTCTATGGATCTCATATTAATTCTGTGCGTCGATAGCCTGTCCACACAAAATTGATAATTAAAGTAATGACTTCGTTATATTCCATGAATTAAACATACAAGCGTCTCGTACGTCGTCCATTGCACTAATAATATAAAATTTATATGCAAAGCGCTCTTGGGAATGTTCAGTTGAAGTAACAATCTAATGAGGATCTAACATCAATTAGATTAGTAGTGGTCGTTAGTTATTCGTCATGAGTTTATTAGTGATTCCTGAGTTATTAGTGATAACTTAGTTACTATACATACTATATATATACTATACATATATATATTTACTTGCAAAGTGGTAGAACTATAGTTCGACCACGGAGGTACCACCATTTCTCTCACAATCCGCCGTACAGCAACATGTATTGTGTTGTGTGGTGTGGGGGATGAGTATTGGTGGTCACTCACGCCGCTATCATTAACACCCGAAAATAAATCATTGACGAAATTTGCACCATTACTATTATTATATGGAAGTGTAAACTAAGTGTATGGACTTTACTTCCGTATGCGTGTAGACTAGAGTCAGGGCTATTTAGAAACAGTTTACCTCATTCCCTGGCTTGTACACTAAATCATTCCTCCTCCATTTGAGCGTACTTAGCAACATTAGCGGAACCGCAATAACTGGCGGCGTAAACGACTCCCAGATTGCTTTGTAATGGGAAACAAAGGGATGATATAAAATGTTAATACAAAAGCAGTTTCCCCATTTATTTTTTTATTTGTTCATTCGTTCGTTCGTACGTCTGTTCCCTAATTCTATCGTTCGTTCTTTCTTTTTTTGTTCTTTCCTTGGTTCGTTAGTCCTTTGGTTCATCTGTCTGTTCGTTCGTTCGTTGGTTTATCAGTCCGTTCGTTCGTTTATCCCTTCATTTATTTATTTATTCATTTGTTCAATCCTTCGATGGATCAAGCGTTCGTTCTATAGTTAGTTCATTTATTCTATCGTTCATTCGTTGTCAGTTCGTTTGTTCGTTCATTCGCTCTTACGTTCATTCGTTTGTTTCTTCGTTAGTTTGCGGTCCGTCCGATTTTCACTAATGTATTGTAGAGAGCTTCACTTAACATTTCGTTTCATTTCATACCAATCAGTTTACAAATAAAAATGTACGTAATTTCATGGTTCCATGGAGAAGACAATCATGAGAAAATTTAGCTGTTAAAAAAAACTTGAAAAATCCAAAAATTCTTAGCAGTCAGTGCTTAATAATATTAAACGTAATCAAATTCTTCTAATAGCGACAGTACAGAACGGCAGTCGGATACATCAGTATCGAGACCGGATGGTCAAAAGGCTGCTTATGTCCAAAGAGGTCATGATACGGTGTTAGTTTTTGCGCCCGTCGCCTTTTGCGGCAGAAATGACTTCGTTAACCGTGAACTGGTGGTTTTAATTAAGTTTTTCTGCGGTTGTAAGAACGCATGTAATGAGCGGTTGGTATTCGCTTAAAGGGATTTAGTGTTGCGTTAGCTGTAAAGTTAAAAGGTCTTGAAAATCGGCTTTAATGTAGTTCATATCAAATAAAAGATATTTATATAGTTTTGAATCTATATCAAAAATCTATGTCCTTGGCATTATGTCATGTGGGCACGGATTAGCTTTAGGGATTTTATGCTTTTATTATAATTATTTTCAAGGTAACGATTGTTATATGAGGTATAATTTATTGTGTTCATAACTCATTCTCTGAAATAATGTGTTAAGGTTGTACAATAAGCAGATTCTCAGATTTTGTGATTGCCGGATACACAATATTGGAGGCGACCATCTTAGTCCTCAAAAATAGGAACACGTCCGCGTCCATCCTTGAACGGAGCTTCTGTTCTATTTGAGATTGGACGAGGTTGTCCATGGGCTGCAGTGACCACTTAACATCAGGTGGCCTGCATGCTCGTTTCTTACTCTTTC
>DWON01001441.1:0-24425 GCA_018251015.1 Phocides pigmalion okeechobee
ATGAGCCATACAACCCGGTATATAAGAAACATCGCCCTTATAATCCGTGCAGGTGGGAGAACTACAGTTCGACCGGGGAGGTACCACCGCCGTCCTCATAATCTGCCTTAAAGCATTATTTGTATTTTGGTTGGAGAGGTGCGGTTGCCGACTACACTTTGAAGAGAGGCGACCACCTTAGTCCTAAGGAGTAACAACGCATCCATGTTCAAGCTGAGACAGGTCACAAATTAGACTGAGATCTAATTTGTGAATGTACATGGATGTCCATGTGCTTCAACTACTTACCATCAGGTGGTTTGCATGCTCGTTTGTACACTTCATTTATAAAAAAACACCTATGAACTTTAGTCTTGCATATCTTTATTGATTGATTTTGTGATTTATTGGTGCTTGGCCAGCTATGCCATTCGGTACATAGTAAAAAGTACATCTCCGTTTGTTACAAAGATATTTACAGATAGTTTACGCACCTGTTTGCCAATTCACCAGAATAAAAAATGAAACGGGCAAAATTAGACTGAAGGGAAACCAGCAAACATTATTAGAACTTAGGTACTTTAAACACAGGTTTCTCGCCGTTCGTATGCAATTAACTCGAGCACACGAGCGTACATGGCGCACGTGCGGAGTTTCAAACTATTTCGAACGTTATAGTCCACGGGCCAAGTGCAAATAGACTCCTCAAAGAAGACGGGAATAGCACCTTCTTCATCCCAAATGAGAAGAGTCCGGATGGAGCCAGCGTTAACAGAACTCCGAAGGAATACTACAACGTACTTACGGTCCCAATAAAGGGCGCACAGAAGCATACCGTTGGATTTTAGCCGGTAGGAGTCTGTGGTAACCAACCGCTCGATCATGCGACTAATTGGTATCAATACGCATTTTTAAACCGTGGGAGGGAACCCGCGCCCAATTGGAATCTATTATGCATTTCCCCACGGTTAGAAAAGCGCAAATTACGTCAATAATTTCTTCACGGAATAATTCGTAAATTGCTTCAGATAATAGTATCAGATATAATATGAAGAAGCCTTGAGGGGACGTCAGCTGGAGTTCCATCTATGAGGTGAGCATTCATGGCGACGATTTTGTGTCGTAAATGTATTTACTTAGCCGATGTACACAAAACGTCGTGATAACGTCGTGGTGACGTCGTGATGTCGTGATGATGAGAATTAATATCTGAGAGGAAATCGGTCATGAAAATCTGTTACTAGCTCGCGGTCTATTACACCCTTTATATACCTAGATACAGGCAACTCTGCGTCTGTTTTCGGTCTGTCCGTTATCAAAGTTTGGACATTTGAATTAGAAAAGTGTGTAGAACCCGTTGGTTGTTTTTGAATGCAATGAAAGCAAAGTTGCGGGTATGCTTCATAGCTCTGTACTAAAATATATTAGACCATATTGTTCTAGAATTCAAGGCCTCAATGTGAAGAGGTACATTTAATTTTCAGACATTTAAGCGAGTCGCAAAAGCTAAACCAAGTTGATGGTAAACTGGCACCGCTACAAATATGATATACAGATTGTTTAAGGATGATAGATATATATAGACGGTTTTCTGCAAAATTTTTATGACTCTTGGCTGAGTCTCTTCTCTCAAATGAAGGACCTGGCAATTATTTATCAGACCACGCTGTTTCTATGTAAATTATTATTATGAGACATGAATTGATCAACATAAACTCATATAATATAATAAGAGTAATTAGTTTACATACATTACACATTGACATTACAGAATTACAAATGTAACATAGAATATTTTAATACTAATTATAATAAAATCCTAACTTAATACTCAGAATTCTAGTCGAATTCCTGTGATGAATAGTTGTGCGAAATATGAACCAGCCTCTTGTCACTATCAGCATAATGAAAAAAATTGACAATTGGATTCCACGGATCGAAAGATTCAAAGCCAAGTAACCGCACTTTTTCAACCAAAAAACACAATTTATACTTTACGGCAGATAGTGCTGCTCGTGGTACTATCCCGGCCGAACGTAGTTGAATTTAATTTAATTTTAATTCCGTACACGGATAAAACAAACATTAACCGTTTGGTTCAGCGTTTCAAATATTCCAAACACAGTTAATCTCGCTTTTCGTTTTCCAGCGATTTAATATAATTAGACGGGGCCCGACTAGCTAAAAGCCCGTTTATAATAACATTACTTTCCTTTTCAGAGGGCGCGCGCGGCTAAATCAATTACACCCAGTTTCCTCTAGTTGTGATGCCCGCGTCCATAGCCTATCGGGTTTCAAAGAGCATAATACTATGTTGACGGTACCGAATCTAATAAAGATAGGAGAACCATAGTTCGACCGGGGAGGGACCACCGCTGCCCACATATTCCGCCGTAAGGCATTACTTGTGTTTCGGTTAGAGAGGTAGAATTTGAAACGAGTTACACTTTGAACCGAGGCGACCATCTTAGTCCTCTGGAGTAACAACATATCTACGTTCGAGCTCAGATAGGATATCAGTTGTGTTTGTGGTTGTATGTGGATGTTTATGGGCTGTGACTACTTAACATCAGGTGGTTTGCATGCTCGTTTGCTTTGTATCGGCTCTCCTGTAAATCGGTTTTGATATGTACATCGCAGGTGTTTGGATGTTGCAAAACGTACAGATCCACGTCTTGTGTAAATTGTAAGTGATGGACAAACTGAAGTAAGGTCACGCATTCGGGATCTAGATGAGCGACCGCTGGTGTTTAAATTTTATACTCTCGTTCGTAGTGTCGGGCAAGTTAAGAAACCACGAGAAGTTTGTTTTTAATGTTTAAAAGTCTTATTGCCTTATATAACAAGCAATACATTGATCGTAGTCCTAAAAACTTATCCGATCACAGTTTTTATTTCTTCACTTAACATTTTGTGTTCGTTTCATTTCATTTGGTTTATAACTAAAAAAAGTTATTTAAATTTATAAGTTACGGATGTGGGTGTATGAGAACTTTCAATATTCTAGTTTTTAACTAGTCTAGAAAACCCGAAAATTGGAGCTCATGTCAACTATGTTACGGACAACTGTTCGGTATAAGACAAACTAGTACTGTACATATTTCTACACAGTATCGTAGTCGAAGTAACCTCGTACAACATTATTCCCGACGTAACTCTCTACATTTTAAAGTAAAAATTCTAACTAATTCTAACTAATTCTCACGTCGCGGGTGTCACGAAGCGAAACACACACATTATGTGAAAACGACCCGCAAAAACTTTTTTCCTGTTTCGTCCATTAACTTTACGTGTGGCGATAAATTCTAGAGGTCTGTTGTTTTCCTCGTGACGCCATTGTTTTTCAGACAAGTAAAGACTACATCTGAAAAGTAGTTTGAAATTTTATTTCTGTTAACACTTTCCTTGCGGAGTACAACACTGCTGTGTAATGCGTGGTGTAACGTGTGTAGGACTTGTGCATACCTGTCTTGTATATACAATTTATTTTTTTTATAGATTTCGGGCGAACAAAAGTTTAGTGTTTACGTCGGCGCTACAAGACTACGAGGAGGACTTTACGTTCATGTATTCGTAGATGATACGCAGATGCTAAAAATAAAATATTTCAGTGAATTGTCGGCGCATCTTCAATATAGGGAAATAAGCTCCAATTTAGTTCCGCCCGGTCCCCCCCCCACCCCCCGCAAGGCCGACCCGATCGAAATATGAGCGCCGAGTCAACATTTTAATAATTAAAGTGTTGATGTTTTCAGAATGAAATCTATACATTCATCCCTCCACGCTTAGAAACAAAGGGAGATAAAAATTGTGGAGTTAACGATTTAAATTGGCTTTTCTATAATTTGAACGAATCTTGTGTTTGGACATTTGGATTTTTTGTCAGATATAAATACACTTTATAAGTAACATATAAAATTTCTATAATATGATTTTTTCAAAAGTACGACTAAAAGAATAGATTCTTTAAAAAATTATGTACATAAGAATCTTTTCACATTTAACGAAAACTTGATTTTCTTAGGTCTTTATAATTCTAAGCGGTTTAGTAAGTAATCATTTCTACGTAGAACAAGACCTATCAGATTTCAATCAACCATCCATTGCCGCTTCTGATCACTAAGTGAATCTACTATATGATTTAACCTTTAATTATCTGTTGTGTATGTTTTAAAATTAGAATTATTTGTTTTTATTTATTTTATCTGTACATACATTTTCAACTGTGATTATCATTATTTTAGTAAATAAAGTCTTCTCTTTGTCTTACATCTAATATTTATATAAACGAACGGCAACCGATATAATACTATCTTTAAACTAAACAATTGTGCTTACCAATTACTTTTTCTTTTTATGTGAGAAGAGTAGCAAACAAGCATGCAAACCACTTGATAATGAGTAGTCGCAGCCCAAAGGCATCATGTACAGTCACAAATATGAAATCCTATCTGAGCTCGAATTGAGGATTAAGATGGTCGCCTCGCTTCAAAGTGTAGCCGGTAACCGCACCAAACTGAAACACAAGTAATGCTTCACGGCGGATTATGAGGAAAGCGGTGGTACATTCCCGATCGAACTATAGTTCTCCCACCTTTAAAACTGCTGTGATTTAAATGGTAGTACCCCACGTATTTCTGCCTACCTTTTCTAAGACCGTTCTAATTCCTGTTCTGTCCCCGTTAAACTTTTTATTTGAATTTCTTAGTCGCCGCCTACGTCATCGGGAAGAAAGGCAGTGTTTGGCACTTCCCGAAATGAGAAAAAAGCCAATGTTTTCTAATTGTGCCAGTATGATGGTAACAAAGGCTGCTCACCGTTATCCTAGCGCAGCTTTGTTTCTCCAGAAAAACTGTAAGTATGTCGAAATCCTTGGCATAGATATGCCTTAGGCAGGTAGTAGACGTAACGTTTTATCAGCGTGTAAGAAACTAAATATATTACAATATTACGCCTTGGTCCTTAATATTATCATGACAGCTTATTTCTACGAATCAGACCAAATTCGGTTCAGCCAAAATGACTTCCAAAATATTTTTCTCGATTTACTATAACTATTATATTTCAATTATAATATGCGTAATAATGTAAAGATAACCTTGATAACACAAGGGTAATATTACATTCCTTGTTAAACCATTTCTCAATTTTGATCAGATTTAACGTCATATATAACGACTGACTTTAGCAAAATTTATTTCTTTGCGCTCACTTACGCCATACAAAGAACTTATTTGCAATATTTCAGGATTCTAGGTTCCACGGTCCAGGCTGTCCATTGATCAATCGATCAGCAACCTTCTTCTTTTATGTATATAGAGATTTTTGGGTCAGTCAATCACTCTTATGTATACGGCTTACTATTTATGAACATCTCTTTATTAAACAGCCTAAAAGTAAGATAACCTCACAAAATTGTAAAATGTGAAGTATTCTAGTGAATGGTAGTCTTATCTACAATACTTTTATAGCTTATGCGTATAGAAAAGTTTTATAGCGTGTTACGCATCGTAAGGTTGAAGTACTGACGTCATTTTATAGCTATTATCGAGATCAATACCATGTAACATAACGTAAAATTTCACAGCTGTAATAGTTATTTACTCGCATATCCGCATCTGTGATAGTCTAACGGTAAAATGCCTAGATCCAGGGACTGTATCACTGGCAGGAACATCTGATTGTTCAAAGTTATGTGTGTATTTGAAATTCACTATATTTAATGATAAACAAATAAATTGTTGAAAAACCTGTAAGTCTAAAAGTTCTTCGTTATGTTCTCAAAAACGAAGATAATAATTATCTCTGGGTTCAACTCCTAGGATTAGTTTTTACTGGACACTAGACTTGTAATGATTTTCTAACTCTCGTATAAAAAAATCGCAGAAATATACGGCCAGCATTTATGACACCATGTGGCATGGGCACAGACTCCCTTTAGATCGTTAAGGCTTTTATTATACTAAATTTTAAGGTATTACATGTTACATTTGTAATTAGAAAATAGGATGTTTATGTTATATTTAGCTTCAAAATGAAGTAAATAACAAGGGGAATTAATGAGACTGTAAAAACGTTTTCTGGCGTGAATATAAAAATGTGAGATAAAAAAAACATGAGTAGATGTTTATATTAATTTTAAGGGAGTAGCAAACAATTCTCCAAGCCACCTAATGTTAAGTAGTCACTACAGCCCATAGACATTCACATATAACCTCAAAAATGACTGAAGTTCTTTCTGAGCCCGTACGTACTCTTGTTCGTGTACGTGTTTTAAGTGTAACCGGCAACCGCAACTTGTTACCCAAAACTCAAGAGTAGCTTTACGAAGGGTTATGAAGGCAGCGGTGGTACCACCCCTGTCGATGCAGATACACTAGCTGTATAATGTTTAAAATACCCATTTCGTGTGCTAGTAAGCACATATTGTTTGATTTACCAGACTGGCTGGTTTCATCACTAACGAATGTATTGTTCGCGCACAAACAACGTGATTAAAACATTTGTTTGTTTGTCATTTTGTTTATATTGTATATTTTGTTTATACTTGGCTCACAGTTTGTTTACGCTGCAAATAGTATTGACTACCGAGTGGCATTATTTAAGAATGCGGTTTTTTTATAACAATGTTAATTTATTATTAACAATGTGTAACTTGTTTCTTTATGCACCAAAGCATCCCTGAGGAATCACTATCTATTTTTGAAAATTGTATTTTTGAAACCCATCCAGTACTTTTTTACTTTATCGCGAACAGATAAAGAGAGCGAGAGCGACCAAGGACTTTCTTTAGCGCATAATAAGTTAAGTTTTTTTTTTTATAAATTTGGCGAAAAATTAAATAGTTAAGTTCGATATAGTAATTCAGTGGTCGTTCGTAATAGACGTTTCTAATTGTTAGTTTTTGCAACTAGATAATAGATGCATATAAGAAAAAAAATGTAAGTATATATAAATTCTATTACCCGAGCAAAGCTCAACCGGGTCGCTAGTACAGTATAAAATGGGTATTGACACTCCGCCACATATTAACATAAATTATATTTTCAATAATAAATACGTATCAGAAATGCTAGCAATAAAAAGATTTACCAGTTTATAAAATTGTTATCTATGTTACTTATAATGTTTATTATTTAAGTAGGGTTTATAAAGGAACCGGTTTAGATACAATGCCAACTTTAAAATTGATCACGTATATTATAGTTTCCGTGGTGTAGCGGTTATCACATCTGCCTAACACGCAGAAGGCCCCCGGTTCGATCCCGGGCGGAAACATTTATTTTTGTAAGTAATTTATTTAACAACCATTCTTTGTAAGTTAATTGTTACGGCAACATACGCTATAGTCTTTCACAGTTTCCGTGGTGTAGCGGTTATCACATCTGCCTAACACGCAGAAGCCCCTCGGTTCGATCCCGGGCGGAAACATATGTTTTTTAATTCACTTAACTAACTTTCTTTGTAAAGTTCGTCTTCACAGTAATTTACGATATGGTCTATCACAGTTTCCGTGGTGTAGCGGTTATCACATCTGCTTTACACGCAGAAGGCCCCCGGTTCGATCCCGGGCGGAAACATTTTTTTCGGTGAAAGTTCCTAAGTAATCCTGCGCGTACAAACCCTAAGGTGGTCAGGAGATATGTACTTAACAATGGGAAAATAATAAGATTATGATGAGCTTAAGGTGCATTCAGGACTTAATAAAAATTAACATGTTATGAAATATAGTCCAATTGGAGAGGTACCACCCCAGCTTCATAATCCGCCGTGTAGTAATTCTTGTTTCTTGAAGAACCGCAGTTCCCGAATGCACTTACAAGCGAGGTGATGATCACAGTCTTTAAGAGTAGCAACATATCTACGTATGACTTCTGATAGGACTTCAGCCCTGGTTGTATTCAAATATCCATGAAATTACATAACATCAGATGACCTACATGTTCATTAGCTACACTTCACGCATGAAAAAACCGCGATGATATTATTTTAAAATCATATGTTTTTCTTTATTAAGTTAATTAAAAAATAAATAGAACTTTTCAAATAGGTTCGAGTCTCGAAAGCACTCTTCCGCGTCGCTAACTTCATATCATGTTGCTTCGACTACACGCTTCATCGATTCTTGTTTTGAAATGTGTTTACTTTTCAGTAGCCATCTTTTTAGAAGTTTTATAACGGAGTCTTAATACAGATTTGGCCACTTTTATCATTTGTACTTCTTAAACAGGCTGATTATCTGCAACTATCTAAACTGTGTATGTACATCTTCGGCCCTCTTTTTATTCTTTTTACCCAAAGGTTGTCTGGGAGAGATCGCCAAAGGCGATAAGACCGCCTTTTATTTACACTTCTGTATTTTATTGTTGTTGTATTACCTTTATATTTTTTCTTTTGGTGTACAATAAAGCATATTTGTATTTGTATCTAACCAAACAACAGATTTTACTACCTTGGCTTGTGATTTTAAACTCGCCATGACCGTAATCCAAGGGATTGTAAAATATAATATATTGTGACACTTTTAACAATTAGATTCCTTGCTTTCTTAACCCAAGGGACATAAAACAGTTGTACATCAGGATATTGAAAGAAATCTAGCTCATCCTCACCCAATAAAAAGACAGGGACATTTTTGTGTAATGTCTGGCAAATAGACACTGGCAGACCACCAGATATTAAGTAATCGTTAAAGCTTATGGACATATCTGAAGTCCAATGTGAGGTTGTGTATACAACCTCACATTGGACTTCCTATACGTATGTATCATATGCGTATCTACTCCAAAGGCCTGAAACGCCCACGTCCTTCCCATTATAGCCAGAAATCGCACCTCTACAACACAAGAGTTCCTCCATGGCGAGCCGACAACCGTAACTTTTCAACCGTAACACTAGAGTTACTTTACGGCGAATTACGGGCCGGCGGTGGTACGCATCCGTTGAACTATACATCTACCATCTGTCAAATATACCATCTCCTATTCTACCAAATGAAGAACATAGAAACGTGAATATTATGGCGGTGTTTCTGAAGTCAAACCAATCTTCTAATACCTAACTGTGAAATAAATATCAGAAAATAACAATTCGTATCCATTCATAGCGACCCCTCCACCGTCCTTCCGCATCGCTGGGTCTTCCATATTGTGCGTTTCTAAACTTTGAAAACGGCGCGCCCCATCGGTTATTGTTTTTCATTTTTTTATTGAAATAACAATACACCAAGAGTAATAATTTATAATAATAATTAAATACCGACTATTTGTATGCATTTGTTTATATTTTGACCCATTCTTCGTTGTTTCACTTTATTTTATTACAAGATTTTTATTTTGAAAAGTGATAGAACAGTTCGAACAAGCAGGTACCACCACTACCCTCATAATCCGCCGTAAAGCAGTTCTTGTGTTTTGCTTGGAAAGTAGCGGATATCAGCTGCACTTACAAGTATCAGTCCTCAAGACGTATGTATGCTTGACGTCAGGCAGGATTTTAGTCCTGTTTAAAATTGGACTTAGACGTCCATAGTCTACAGAGACCATTTAACATCAGATAATTTGCATGCTCATTCACTATTATTCCAATATAAACAAAAAAATAGATATATCTGTTTCAAGAACTAAAAGGTTTCTATGCAAAAAAATATTACTTTTTAGTAGTAGCAATCAATATAATTATATTGGGCAATCACGGTCAAAATTATCCCATTATACAAAAATCGTAACTTTAGATGTGTTCCTTCGCCCCAAGTTAATTTACTAAATAGTAGAATACTTTGCCACATGTTTTTACACCTTTATTGATACTCCAAAACTGATAAGTGCCTACTTATTCCCACATTTTTGCCCAATGACCACAAAAAACTTGTAAAAAGGCCTTCAAATAAAGCAGTTAACCTACTGACCCTACTGTTTACTAGTTAAGCCGCTATGACAGATGTTTTCACGGCAGAAATAGCCATAAAACACGCGAAAGGAACATAAATTGTCGCCAACACGTTTTAAAAGTCTGTCTCCCTGGCCACAGCCTAACAATACCTTTCTCGGAAACTGACAGCTAATTAAGCAAGACAGAATTCGTGAAAGGATTTTTTTAATCTGTGGCACGCTACGTTATCTTCAGAATGAACGACCTTGCGTGACATATAATAGTTTTGCATTGCGATACGAAAATACATTACCTTAAAAGGGTGACATATCAAGTTTCCTTACTTCCATAGTAACAGTGGCGAAAAGCCTTTTTAAATATACTTTTTTGAAATTTCAGGTTCTCACGCTTACATTACGCTTAAACCTATCTAGGTTTTACGACCATCATTTGATTGTTAAACGCTTGTTTTCCGTTAACGTCGTAAATACTTTTTAATGTACAAATTATTATTTATTATAACTATAATATTATGGGACATTATGATAATATTATTAAATAATGATTTAAACATCGTCATCATATTAAACAACCTATAAAAGTCCCACTGTTGAACACGGGTCTCATTATCAGAAGAATAAGACCATAGTGTAAAATACTGAGGAAGTACAGCTTCACAGACGTAGCCTAGGCGTATACATGAGCTATGCTTAAGATTACTCAATTGAAGGAATATAACACTTATTAAAGCGTATTTTTTTTTTATTATCAAAAAGTAAGAAACGTGCATGCAGGCCACCTGATGTTAAGTGGTCCTGCAGCCCATGGACAACCACGTCAAATCTTAAATAGAACAGAAGTTCTATTTAAGGATGGATGCGGATGCGTTCCTACTCTTGAGGACTGAGATGGTCGCCTCCATTAATGTGTATCCGGCAACCACACCTTCCCAACCGAAACACAATACATGAAGAACATGTTGCTTTACGGCGGGTTAGAAGGTGGCGGTTGTACCGCCCCGGGCGAACTTTAACGGCTCTACCACCTTTTAAATTGTATTATTTATTTACTTATTAATACTGCACTGCTGGGCATATATGGGGACATAGGGGGGGGGGGTGAGTGGGGACTCAGGATGAGAAATGATTTAGCACATTACAAGATGAGTCACGACAATACTTATAAAACTATTTCGCTTAAGATTTGACGATATTCTTTGGGATAACAGGAAATTTATGACCAGAATATTTTTAAACTTTATTCTGAGTTCTCGCTACAAGACACGGACGAATCTAATCAGGGTTTTATTTTCAATTGTTTGTTTAAAATAGTCTATATATTAATATGGGTATATATTAATAATAATAATAGTACATAAGATTTTATGTTTCGAGTTTCTCATGTAATATAATGAGGTATGAGTTATTTAGAGGATGTATTGAGACTTTTTTAACTTGATAATGCTTTCTCCTAAGTGTTACTTTCAACAGATTTGAAATTATTTACAATTTTATTGTCAAACTTAGTGAATGAGCTGAAACATGAGTCTTTTGGTATAAGACTAGGCAGTATATATGTTTATACGTTTAAATTGTAGCATACTAGTCATAAAGTTTGATAAGTAAACATTATTTTACTTTGAACGTATTTTTTCTTGAACACCTTTTAATTTAAAAGATACACAGTTGATATGTTCGTGATATCTGGGGACACAATAAGCGCCGAACTTAAACAAACAATCACACAACATATTCATATTTATTTTATTATGCTGTGTGGTAATATTTTCCCATCCGCATAAAAACACGCTTAACTTTACCGTGATTTCGTCAATAAAAATAATTCGTATTTTACACAAACATGCACAACTGAATTTCATATCAGCAAGCTCACGTCCCCTACCGCTGTTTCCTTTACGGATAAAAAAAGAATTGCCCGCCTATCGGGGAATCTCACAGGGGTGCAACGGTTGCAACTTACAGATATTTTGCGACGGTATTTTGATTTTACCGTCCGGTTTCACAACCAGGGGTTGTAATTTTTTCATGTTTGATTTATTTTATGTCGGAAAAGTGGTAAATAAGCGTGCCTGCCATCTGATATTAAATGGTTTCTGCAGCCAATGGACATCTACGTCCAACATCAAATCGGACTCTAGTATTGTTCGACGTTGTGCATAGACGCATTGCATAGAGCAGGACTGAGATAGTCGGCTCAATTGTGTGTAATATCATTGTTTTTGATTAACACTAGCGTTAACCTACGGGTTTGCCCAATATATACAAGCTATGATGTTTGATGTGAACTGTATAGCAATACGTAGTTTGAAAAATGTTGCTTAAAAAGGGAGTTATCTTAACTACAATCCGCCGTATTGTTTCCGCAATTTTTATGTTTGGTTGGAGAGGTGCTGTTGCCGGCTAAACTTGCATCTCAATCTTCAGAGTACGCATCTATATTTGATGTCAAGCAGAACTTTGGTATGGTATTGGTATTCTTGAACATAGTTGAAAAGGACATGGGTACTGTAGAAATCGATGTTGACAGAAAGTCAGGAGCCGGCTTAGTTTTCATAAATATGTTGACACGCGAACTAATTATTTAAATACGTCCATGGGTCGCAAAGACACATCATCACATGGCTACACGTTAATTTGCTACTTTATCAACAATAAATATAACTTAAACTGGATTTATTCCCGCGTGCTAACTTTTATGAGTCGACAAAGTTGGAATGCCTGTATGCAACTTTATTATGCTTTTCAAATACTTCAAAGTAGCGCATAACTAAGGCATTGTTATTCAGTGTTGAAATATCGCCTGTTCTACGCTATCAATATAAAAATCGTTATTAATATCAAACAATAACACAGAGAAGAGTTTAATTTTAGAAATGGATGAAGCCATAACAACTTCCTGAATAAACTGTTTTAAAAACGAACGAGGCAATATTATCTTCTCGTTTGAACTCTAAAGGTTGTACCATTATTTGACAGGTAGAAGAACCATAGTTATATCATAGAACCATGGAGTTCTCACCGGTGCCCTCACAACCCATTTGTACGACCTCCCTATTTACTTCTGTTTGAATGTGGACGTCCACAGCTAAAAATTAGTACTCAGTAGGCCTGCACGCTTGACTGCTATTCTCCTAACAAGAAAACCCTTCGACATATTGAATACTTCTCTTCTCATTAACATCACTTCTTCTCCTTAACATCACTTCAATAAATAATCCGGATTATCTGACATCACTTCATATCAATAAATAATTGCTTGTAGCACAAGGCAAGTACCATATATCAGATAATAAATATAATTAGTCATAAGAGGGTATATTAGGAAATTCCTATACATAACAAGATCCTTATCAACGTCACGGAATGTTACAAGTCACATTATAATTCTGATAACTTAGCGCTAACTTAACTTGCCGTGTTCCACGCATCTTAATTACTAAATAACTTAGCAATACAATTATCCCAAATTCCTCAAGTTATGCTTTGTTAATGGAACATCTTAAACTCTACAATTATATAATACTAGGTTTTGCCCGCAGTTTACCGCGTAAACGTCGATATTACGAAATGACCTTTCAAACTCTTTCTAACCCCTTAAGAGAGGTTTTTTTTATTCCGTTCCTTATATCTAAGAACTGTATTCAGTTGATAGAAGAATTTGTACATTGAACGTTATTTGTATTCAATAAACTCATATTTGTGTGCCTAACTGAAAAAATACATATTTCTCCCTGGTATTATAAAATATATAATATTATAAAACAAAGTCGCGTCTGTCTGTTTGTTAATGATAAACTCAAAAAGCACCGGACGGATTTCCTCACAGTCTTTAACAACAGGCAGATTGATTACTGAGGAAGGATTTGGTGCATTGTTAGGTTTTTTTGTGAATTGGACGAGAAATTAAATAGTTAAATTAAATACAGTAATTCAGTCGTCGTTCGAAAAAGATGTTTCTTATTGTTAGTTTTAATAAGTAGATAATGATTGGAAGCATGTGTGAAAGGAAAATAATGTAAGTAAATATAAACTCTATTACCCGAGCAAATTATGCCGGATAGCTAGTGTAAAATATGTATAAATGGAAAAACACAGTAACACATACATAATTTATGTATTTTTTGGTCCACATATTGTGCACTGCATGTTTGTTTGCTGTTTCTATTACATGAAAACATTATTCAACTAGGTATGTAATCATAAAGCTATTCTGCCCATTACCTGCTGCAAACTACCTATAAACTCCCGACAAAGGCATATTCAAACAGTCTGACTAAACGGTCTACACAAAGCGCCGTTGCTATTGTTACATTTCCTTGTAATGTTATGCCTTGGTTACCTAGAAACCTACATCGTGCCACAGTGTACATAAATACCAGTAGTAAAACACTTGTAGGGCGTGTACAATTAACCATAGCCCCCTCTACACCTTGAAACAAAGATAATGAGAGAAAGATATCAAAAATAAGCACCAAATCCAACCAGCATCAGCGTCCATCACTTAGGTTTCCGGGATCCTGGGCTTTCTTCGTAATGCTTGAACAAGGACGTTTTCCAATATTTATTATGTAAAACCCTCCTGGCTAAAAATGTACGTGTATATTATTTTGTGATATTCAACATAAAATTAGTCTGATGTTATTTTCTTAACAAGCAATTAATACGCCAAACTGCGTCAAAATGAGATTTTAATTTTCACTGGCAACATTTCTCAGCCAGTTTTGGTCTTTCAGAAACTCCACTTTCAATCTAATGAGCCCCGTTAATGCTTTATCGGTGAATTGGTACATCTACTGAGGGAAGAAAAATAATTTAGAAATCGTCTAAATCAATGTTTCTTTTGCTTGCTACTGAAACCTAGAACAGATAATAAAAGTGCAACAATATTAAATACCGGTTGCCCAATGTTACCACCAGCAGGAGTAGGTTTGTTTCGCCGCATACCATAATATCGCCATTGCAAAGCCAATAACACTAAAGCGCCATTTTGCAACAAATGCGCCAGACATCTCCGGAACTACAAAGAATATCAAGAAATACAGGTCCGCTAGCAAAATCAATGAAATACGGCTCGTCAGCTTTGTATAAAGGTACATGTACGATTGATTCAACGTTCCATACTTCATCAAATGTCGTTAAACGTCAAGTGTGGATTGGATATTAAACATGGAATAGGTCTACCACCGCTAAGGTCACTGCGGAGCGGTTTACGCCATAAGTATAAACGCCATAGGAGTACAAAGACGCCAGTTGTAGTGTCCGTTACACGTTTAAGGTGTATAATATAACAGTGTTGTATTGTCAAACATTACACATGCGCACCTTCTGTAGGCTGATATACAATTGTACTCGATGCGCTCGAAACAGGCAATTTATATCCGTTTAGTAATGACGGTCCACCCTCCAATTATTGGCGTTATTATCTATGCGACTGCGGTCGTACCAGTAGTTCAACGTCGTTATATCTTTTCAAACATAGAACGGACAATAAACTTCGAATTCAGGTTTCACGGTGGATTATGAGAACGCCGGTGAAATCACCACGTTGATACCTGTCAAATTATGATTTTAAAATGTGACATCTGTCAAATTATTTTAATGTCATTATTCTATCAAAAAGCATTTGTTTTACATGAATATATAAGTAATCGATAGAATGTATCGCCCTTGCCTATCCCAACAACCCTACGCCACGTGATCCGTTTACACACAAACCCAATAAGGCGTCACGTAAATTCACGTACATGTTACGGGCACCTTGACTCATCGTCCGATACATAGCGGCGACGTGGCACGCGTACCAATTTTGTACCTATAGGAATTTAAGCTATGATAGCCTAGCAGCAAGGTGTTTTACGTCAGGAAAACTCGGGAGGAGAATCGTCACTACAGGATCACATGACGGTTGTTCAACCGGTTCAGAACGGGGCGGATCTGCGGGAATGCTCTCGCGTAATTTCGTGAAGCCGCCAATGGCATCCCAGTCAGAAACTAATGGTTAGCTTATCACTCGAAATTTCGAAGTTTGAATTCCTGGGACGCATCTTTAATATTTATTTACGTGTGTGTTATAAATTTATTAACACTGGTTTTAAAAGCTCAGATTTCTGAGGATACTCTATAGTTCTCAAAGGTGTGTAAAATTTATCAATTCGCACTAGACAGTGAGGGCTTATTGAGAGAAGTCTTATACTTAGCAGTTGGACACTAATACATAAAATATAGATTAAACAGAAGGAGTGTAAGACCAGCAGTCAAGAGTTTAATCAGATAGTCACCATATTTGTAAAATTATCCAAACCCGTTTCTCGTAGTCATTATGTAACTTTTTTAGTATTACTTCTATTCTGTCATGTATTTTCATAGTTTCATAAATTTAGTCATTGTGTTATTTTATTTAATGATATTTTATTTTGTTCTGTTTTTTTTTGTACTACTTAATAGTGGAAACTGTATGTATTCATTTGTATAACATTGTATAAATCCTTTTTATGTAAAAAGCGAATTGTTTGTTTCCCAAATAAATAAATAAATAATTTTCATTTATTTACAATAATAATAATAGCGATTGTAACGTGAAATGCCTTAAAAGTAATTATAATGTGCTAAGAACGCTAGCCACTTTCCCGCGTACATTTACAATACATTGTTCATAAATAATCGATAAATAGTATAAGAGAAATAAAGAAAAATATTTTTATTTATAAACATATAACTTTAGTTATGGCAACACTATTCATAGTTGCATCCTATGAATTCACCTTTTGATTTGTTAAAATCTATTCAAATCACAAAGCGACAACTAGTTTGACTCAAAAGGGTTTTGGAACGAATACTTTTTATTGGTCACGCCGAATCACTTTTCCAATAAAAATATGTGGACGTGAATTTCTGTGACAAACTTTGAGCCATTTCAGTGAAGCTGGATGACAAAGCGCGTCATTTTTAGGGTTATCTGACCAAATAGTTAAAAAAACGTGATAACATCATAAGAAAACAAAGATGAATTACTATTATCTTGTATGGTACAGAAAGAGTTACTTGAAAATCACATTTTTTTCGACAAATTTGTGAGTTGAGCTATTTTAAATTTGTAAATGTGTTATGAGAATGATGAAGTAAAATCTTGACAAACAATTAGGTTCTTTTTAATAGCACTTCATACGTATAACACAGGGTTAAAACATTCAAAGTTGTCACTATTATGTACAGTTACCAAAAATTTTTAACTATTTAAAAATCAAATGTTTATTTGTAGTAAAAATTTACAAACACTTAATGAAAAATGTTTTTATTAATATTATCTTATGCAGATTACCTTTGAGATAATTCTAGAATATTGTATTGCTTTATTTTGATTAACTCTCCAGTAACACCTAACATGTCCTTACTTTTTTAATATGCGACGTGCTTGTTTATTTAGACATAGTTAAATATTAAATCTCAACTGCTCAAATTACACGAGCGCTTCCGTCTTCTTGTCATCATCATATAAAAGCGATATCAATAGTTAAAAACCTTTGTTCATAGAATTCATTTAACTCTAATGGAGGCCTTATTATTCCTATATTATCAGTATCGTATTGGTCAATAGCCGCTATCTTCAGCCAGTCCAGTTCAGTGGTAGATTATGCTTCACGCGACCCCCAGACTTGTGAGACAGAAACTATTGTCCAACAGTCCAACCAGCTTCGAAAATATGTATGAAGTGATTTTTCGGTGCAAATGTTTAATGGTAACACGATAATCTACCAAAATAATCTAAATAAGTATAATTAAAAAATGACTATACTTTCATAACTTCTTTATTTATGTAAAAACGTCCAAGTCCCCTTCTCC
The DNA here is from genome assembly GCA_018251015.1 of Phocides pigmalion okeechobee. Lineage (NCBI taxonomy): Eukaryota > Metazoa > Arthropoda > Insecta > Lepidoptera > Hesperiidae > Phocides > Phocides pigmalion. The sequence continues at coordinate 17,709 of DWON01001441.1, forward strand.
ACAGAAACAGTTCTTTATAAACGAGGTCTCTGTAATTTAGATAGATGTAAGCCAAGTTTGTTTGAAACCTTCGTGAATTTTATAAGACTTGAAATGTAGGTTCACAAAAGTTTACATTGCATCTCCCTAGCGCTCATTTTAAATTCGGCACCGTTTCGTCTGCACTTTTCAAAATTCGTACCTCTCTATATAAATAGTAAAAGTTAACTCTCCTCTGCGAAACTCTGACAGCTTCGGTCAATTTATTTAGCTAAGGAAATGGAATTTTTCAAAAGGCAACACTGAAAGTAGTTCGACTTGACAGGATAACGTTATTACTACATGATACTTCCATTATGCCGTCAAAGCGTGTAGGTACTATGTTTATTCATTTTCAGTGTACAGTAAACAAAACTTTGATATCATCAATCTGTTACTGTCCTACTATTGGGCACAGGCCTTCTATTTAAATAAGAAGAGGTAGACCATACCCACCACGCTGTTCAAGTGCAGACGAGTAGCTGCACAAACGTTTGAAAACTTTATGGAAAATTCTTAGTTCTTAACTTTCTTTGTGATGTTTTCCTTTGCCGTAAAGCAAATGCTAATTTATTTGTAATATTCACATAATTTCGTATTTAAAATTACAAGCGCTTCGAAAGGATTGGAACTAAAGACTATCTAAGTGTGAGACGTAGACGTAACAATTAATGTAAAGATATGAGTTTAATTAGTGGGTAGGAAGGAACTTCAAATATATCATTCAAATCATTAAACACTAGTATGTATCTTACAATTGATATGTGCATAAAAGCAAAGCGGCATAAAGAAATAAATTTTAGAAACGTAATATCTATTATTAGTAATCTACTTTATTAACTTAAAAATATCCGAATTATGGGTACTAGGTAAATACCTACTCACCAAAGCATATTTCTTATTTTAAATCTTTATCGCGCCATCTTTTCGCTTTGTACGTATAACTTTATAAATTATGAATTATAGTGACATCTAGCGTAAGATTACGCAAACTATTGCTTTGTTGTGAAGTTAGCATAAAATAGATTTTTATGTTTACCTACTTTTATTTTATTTTAAAAGATCACGCAATTCATTTTCTTTATATATAAATGATTTAAATTTCTAAATTTACTTTCATAGTTATACATACACGCTAAATTGAAATTACTGAACGAAAATGATACCTTTTTAAATTTTAACTTTTCCCATTATCTTATTTTTGTAAAAGGAAAAACAGTATACTTTAAAACCTAATGATCGGCAAGTATGTATATATTATATACTTATAAATAACGATGCCACAAACAATTAACATTGCAACAGATACCCATTTATTTCTTATAAAAACCAAAGTAAAATGAATATTTTAAATTATGTGATTAAATAAAGAAAATAGCCAATACTTACAACGATTTAAATTTATTTTATCATAGTAAAAACAATATTCGTGTATATTGTTATCCTTATACTTTAATTTCGTTTTTATTTCTTCTAAAAATCAGGGAAATTTTCTACGCTGACAACTCAAAGCTATGACGTTCGTAGCAAGTGAAGTATTGATCGAGCACAGCTACATTTATTACGTTACTCAAAATAATATAAACACTTGTCGCTTCATATTCATACGTTTCTCATAATTTTATGCCGCTGTTCAGTAGTGTAGGAGTTTAGTGAACTAATTATCGCCCGCATAGTAAGCGTCATACTTTGCGGGAACTACCGAGCGTACGTGTGATTTACTAGTAACGGAAAATTATTAAATCATGAATTTACGTTTACCTGTTCTTATTTTTCTTGCATTTTTCGGTTCGACATATGCTTACGAAGTCGATACGTATGATTTTTTAATGCCTAATGTTTGGCCGCACAGGGTAAGTGGTTTTTTATTTATTTTTTAGATTTATTCATTAAAGGTCATCTAGTTTCACTCACAAAAGCATTGCGTATGTGAAGCAGAATAATAATGCATGAATTAACATTATTAAAATGAGTTTCATAAATATAATAACATTAAATGTGTGACAAGGGATGAATTTAACGCGCAGTGCAATAAAATACATTTGTATAAAACCAATGTTATAGTAAAGTGTTTTGTTTTAGAGTATAATAGAAATTCTAAATTATCAAAAAATTCTAAAGCTAACCTAGTAATATTAATTATTACCTGTTATAATAGATAGATTAATACAAAAAAAAATGTCATGAGGAAGAATAGATTTTTTTTGAAATTAAATGCATAAATTAACTATATGGAACAGCATACAGACCAAATTGTTTTTTTTATATTTGGACCAACCAATTATTATTTAACCTTTTTTTTCCTATGCCAGAAAACTAACAACAATAGTGTGGAACTCCTGTTATTATGTAGTTGCTGCAGCCCATAAAAATCCACAAGCAAACTCAAACAAAACTGAAGTCCTATTTAAGATTGTAAATGGAGGTATTCCTACTTCCGGGAACCTCTCCGCACCTCCCCAACTGAAATACAAGTATTTTTTAAGGCAGATGGGGATAGCGTTGGCCCCTAATTAAACAAATTGAGGTTGAATCACTTTACAAAAGTACATTAATACTGCCTGCGATGCTCATATATTACATTGTCTCAGTTTGTGGAAGGCAGCACTAAATTGAAGCTGTATTCTCTACACTGAAGATGTGCCGACAATTTACAGACATATTCTATTTTTAGCATCTGTATACCATCCATGAATACACAGACAATGTCCACCCCCAGTCATCCTGTGCAGATGTAAGCACAGCACTTTTCCTTGCCTATAATCCACACAAATTTGGACGTATATCACACATAAAGCTTGCCCGCAAGAATACTGTGTTAACTCTAAAAACATACTTTTTCAGGAGAAGCGATTAAAGTTTTTAACATACTTTTTATAGTCGAACTGTATCATTAATTCAGTTATTGCCAAATTTTGACATGATACTGTTTCTGCTGCTATTCTTCCGGACAAGCGATATATACAAGCCCTAAGTGCGCTGTGCCAAATATTACACAGCAGTTTTGTTTGCCATAGTAAAAGCGTTAATGTACATTTTTGAAAATAACTGTGTTGTAATGTATTTTGTTTCACATGTCTGATATGAATTATTTCTCTTTCTATTTTTGCAAGCCTAATGATGTCAGACACATGGATGTAAAATTGTTAAATCAGATCTCTTGTATTACTGAGTTCTTGTCAGTAAACTGATTGACTGGAAGTCGTGTGAACTTAAAATAAAATGTCCAGTCCAAATTTAAATTCTTGTAAATTAATAATAATAATGAAACTATACAATTTTTTGTGTGAGAAGAGTAACAAACGAGCATGCAAACTATATGTTAAGTAGTCGCAGCCCATAGACATCTACAAACAGAAATTTAGAATCCTATCTGAGCTCAAATGTAGATATGTTTCTACTCTTGAGGACTAAGACGGTCGCCTCGCATTAAAATGTAGCTTACAACTGCACCTCTCCAACTGAAACACAATTATGCTTAACAATTAATGATTAGGAGGGCAGTGGTACCTCTCTGTTCGAACTGTAGTTCTCCTAGCTTTAAAACACATTAACGCCTGTAGGCATTGTTGTATATAAAATATTATGTGTTAACTTGTAACTAATAAGATTGGTAATGGTTTTTATCACTTTCATGAATTAGCGCATCATGTGATAAGCTACCTCGACAAATAATATTATAGTTAGTAATGTTTTCCTGCACTTGCATAATATATATAAGAAAATCTATTATTAGGGACCTTTATTAATGCAACAGGAGCCATAAAAATATTGGTATAAATTTTTGTCTGTTTGTCTGCGCGTTTGTGCTTGCTAATCTCAAAAATGGCTTAATGTATTTTGGTATTGTTTTCACAAATGTATTGCAGTAAGTTTTACTTAACATCTAGTGTACATATAATTTCAATCAGTGTATAAATAAAAAGGAATGTCAATTTTAAAGTTTCTGGTTTGAATACTTTAGATCTTATTGCTGTCAGAAATTCTGGAAAAGCTTTAACATTGAATCTCAAATAAATTAAGATACTGGCAACAGCTACTCTTTAATATAAATTTTATCATGGAGAAGCATATTTCTTGACAGTTTCCAAGCAGACTGTTCTTATTAAAAAATTTGTACCTATCACAAAATCTAATATGTATCATGACTTAGTAATATAATTATTATAAAATTTATTTTGGATAATGACTCCTTACTCACAACCATAGTAATTACAACTCTTATAACTTGAATGAACTTTTAATAAATTACAAATACTAAAAGGCGGTTTTTATTTATTCAATGAAACTTTGAAAAGATTTAAAATTTACATACTATATGATCAGTAATAGTCATGAAAAGACTAATATAATTAAATATATTTGATCCAAGTAACAACTTGATAGATCAAACTCGAATACTGGATTTTAGTCTCATCCTCAATTAATGATATCAATTGTATTTCCATATTATGACTTTATCATTAAATTAATTAAATTAAATTAACTTACTGGTTTCAATATGTCTACATATGACTATATAACAAAAATGAGAGATTGCATCTATGCTCATCATTAACATTTGTAAAAAATTGTTTGGGGGTCTAATATAAAGAATAATAGAATGTTCTATCATTGATACAATTAATTTTTGTACATATGAAGCCGGCAAATTGTACCTTGCCGACCGTAGAACATAAGTTGCTTTACAGCAGAGGGTGGGACTACCCTGGTCAAAAGATAGTTCTATTACAAAAATGGTTGTGTACTACCCTGGACGAAGTATAGTTCTACTAACTGTCGAAATATTTGGGCATAAATGTTACACATAGAAAAATTATATTAAAGGAGGAAAAAATGAGAGCTGGAAAGTATTGCACAATCACCATATTAAGTTAATCTTTTTAATTTTGCAGATAAAACTCGCATATTTACTGAACACTTCAGTTTTATCTAAACGTTTTTACACCTAACAGGTGTATAATATATGTCTATTGTATGCTTATATCTAAACATTATAAAACAATGCTCTCCGTCGCATTTGTCTGTTCGCGATAAACTCAAAAAGTAGTGGACAGATTGTCTTACGATTTTGAACAACAGGTAGAGTGATACCTGAAGAAGGTTTTAGTACATAATAAGTTTTTTTTTTTTTTGTGAAGTGGACGAGAAATTAAATAGTTAAATTCAATAGAGCAATTCAGTCGTCGTTCGAATTAGGTGTTTCTAATTGTTAGTTTTTGCAACTAGGTAATGACTGGATGCATGTATGAAAGAAAAATAATGTAAGTAAATATATACTCTTACCCGAGCAAAGCTGGGCCGGGTTGCTAGTATCAAGATAAATAATTATGTAGGTGTTATGAATAAGGGTGGTGGGTGGAAGACTGTCCAATAAAATGATGTCATAAACATGATGTCATTAATATGAAGCCATTTTGAAACAAGTAAACATCTTGTATCAAAATAAGTCTAAATAAGAAGCTCTTTTTGATAACTTTTTAATAGTTGATGACAAAAAAAGGGTAAAAAATAAACATTGATTACTTTGACATATTTCACATATCTCTAAAAATTTTATGGTTCACTGCTGGACAAAAGTCTTCTAACTGGCTATTTATATGGTACCAAGATCTCTGAAGTTTACCTGATCTTCATTCACCTACATACATATGCAATCAATTTGTTTTTGTAAGTATAAAAAAGTCATCAGAGAGTACATACATTTTTCTTACTCCACACTGACCATGCATTTCAAAACAGCCTAAGTACAAAAAGAGTACAAGGGAAAGTGATCTTTAAGTCACAAAGTCAAAAGTTTTCTCTTGTCTATTTGAGATCATCGGTCCACTTTATTACAAAGTGGCTTTTGGGGCTTTTTTAAAATATATCACCTCAAAAAGAGAATAAACCCTTTGGTTACTGAAACATACGACATACAAACAATTACATATTTATATTATATATATTATGTGAGAAGAGTAGCAAAAGAGCATGCAAACCACCCGACTGTGAGTAGGCGCAGCCCATAGACATCCACGTACAACCACAAACACGACTGGAATTCTATCTGAGCTCGAACGTAGATACGTTGCTACTCCTGAGGACTAAGATGATCGCCTCGCTCGAAGTTTGAAGTTTTTATGGAGACAAGGAACCTGTTAAATATAAAAATGTGCATACCAAAGACTAACCCAAGACTCCTCGTGTGTAACCTCGTCAACTTTTAACTAGTCTACGTTACTACTGACTACTACTATGTTACTACTATGTTACTAGAAAGTGTAACCGGCAACCGAACCTCTTCAACCAAAACAAAGGTAATGCTTTACGGCGGATTTATTCATGGATAAGGATTAACAGTAATTGTTATTTGTTTTTGAAAATAGTTCATTGTTTATTTAAATAGGACAATGATTCTTAAGGCAGTAAGTAATTAAATAAACCCTTTGTTTACTAAAATATACTAGTGATTTTAAAACTACACATTACACTACGACATGCAATAATTACTGTATTTTTATATATATTATATTAGATATTAAGACACGTTATCAATAACAGGTCTATAATAATAATGGTATTTCAGTTGGGGAGGCGTGGTTGCCGGATACACATTGAAGGCGACCATCTTAGTCCTCAAGAGTAGGAACGCATCCGCTTCCATCTTCAAATAGAACTTCTGTTCTATTTGAGATTGGACGTGGTTGTCCATGGGCT
>DWON01001442.1:0-24423 GCA_018251015.1 Phocides pigmalion okeechobee
GTCCATGGGCTGCAGTGACCACTTAACACCAGGTGGCCTGCATGCCCGTTTCTTACTCTTTCGCAATAAAAAAAACCTCTACTTCTGGCTTTGCCTGCAAAATTTATGGTTAGAATCATAGTTTGAAAATTAATTCTTAGAAACTTTGTTATCATAACTAGAATTATTGGTGGCCAGTGATCAGTTCCAATATAATAAATCTTGACAATACTTAGCCTATATCGAACCAAAAGTACAGATACTGAAAATTTGTGATAAATGAAGTCAGTGGTCTTCGCATAAATAACGCAAACCAACAAAAGTCTCGCTTGTAAGTGTAACCGACTACACATCTCTCGCTTAAGAGGATGGGGTTGGTACCTCCCCTATGGACATAGGTCCAAAACCAATTTTGAAATAAGTCATGTTTGGTTTTTCGATGGTTTTTTCTTCGCAGATCTCGTTCAAATATAACGTGGAACTATGTCAATAACTGATTGTTTGGTGTTACTTTCCTTCAAAATGTCTACAGCGCAGATCTCGTTCAATAGCGTTGCAATGGGGTGCCCACATATGTGTAAGTGGTTCTTCGTAATTAAACGCGGGCACTCGACTAAGGGCAACGTAATGCAATTACTGCTGAATTTTTCGCAACATATGGCATGTGCGGTGGGAGGGTGGTTTGGGACTTAGACTTAAAAGTTTTTTGACGTGCGGGTAAAATATTTGATGCCCATTAGCTGATTGACTTATAAGTGTGTCGCGGTTTTGACGGTTCCGGGTTTGATCCCGGGCAGACAGGCACATGTCTATCAATAAATATAATTTTAATAATAATCATTGAAATCAAAATCAAAATATTTTATATACAATAATGAAAATCTTGATTCCATTCTCGCTTTTGATTAGGAATTAATTCAAATTCAAATTAAAAAATATATGTAATAGGTATAATTAATAATTCTTAAGTTGGAAGTACCACCGCCGCGCTCATAATCTGCCGTAAAGCATTACTTGTGTTTCAGTTGAAGAGTTGCGTTTTCCGACTACATTTTAAAGCGAGGCGACCATCTTATTCCTCAGGAGTAGCAATGTATCCACGTTCGAGCTCAGGCTGCGACTAATTAACATTAGGTGGTTTGCATGCTCGTTTGCTGCTCTTCTCACATAAAAAGGCATTTTATTTTAAATTTATTTTGCTAAATAAAATAACAATACATAATTATTTTAAAGTACTGTGGAATTACGTTGTCGATAACATTAGTATATGCTCTGTACCCAAAAGTACCCGATTTACACATCAAAGTGGGTCTGATTACACACAGATAATTGTCCGTCTGTCAGTCTGTATTGACCATTACCGTTAGTGATCAGATGGCGGCGCCGTCGCATATGTTGGCTGATTGTGGTGGTGACATCGTTGCAATGATTTTGATCATTTATTTTTATGCTTCCATGTCATTTATATTTTAATTGACTCTCTTAAACGTAAATTCCAATCCTTAATATATGTATATTTATATGTCATACTGACACATACAAAATTATTTATCTTGTGTTCAAGTCATTAAATAAGCATCCGCGAGGAGTTTCTTATTAAAGTGTGGCAATTATGGCTTATATATTTATATAATAAAAGAGTATATTTAATCAACATTCCTATTTCAGTTAATTTTATGGTGTTTTCAAAGACGGTAAGTCGTTATTAAAAAATATTTATATAATTTAAAACGGTGTATTGGTTGTTATTATTATTTTAGACCATAGGTCGTATGTAGTTTTAGTTTTAACTAGTTTAGTTTAGCTTTAACTTTATATGCAATATAAATACTCTGTTAGCTGGCGTTATTTGCCCAATCCGTATTTCATGTATATCTTTTGATAATATAGTCACATATAAGGTCGCAGAATGAACAAATTATACATTATAAATATATGTATAACGTTTACTCAAAATACGCAAATTTATTGCCTGTATATTGACCGTGCGTACCCGATACAGTGCAACCTCGGCATAACAAATCGCAAGGGAACAAGTAAATATTCTTTATATCAAGTAATTCGTAAAACTGAGGTTTGTTATATCGAGGTAAGGTTGGTCTAAAATTTGTTATAAAGAGATATAACAGTTTTATTAGCAAAACTTGTCGCGACTGAATCACATATTTTGGTATTAAGGGTCATATATTGGTGGGAACGTTATGTAGAGGGTTTCAGTTGACAAAATTCGTTAATTAGAGGTATTTACACTTTTTTGATAATTGAGAATTCGTTACAAAAATGTTGTTCGTAACAAAGTTCGTAATGTAAAGGTATATTCTACATTAATTCTTATGGCCAATTCAAGGGGATTTCGTAAAATTTGTTAAATGGAGGAATTCGTTATATTGAGGTTTCTTATATTAAGGTTATTATTTAAAATGCAACCGCATAACCTTATCTTAACATAATATTATAAACCATGAAATATTTACCTCGATAAACAATATCATTTAAATAAAATGGTGATAAATTATTCGTGTACATATGTACGAGTTTGTATGTGTGTCCGTACATGAAGATACACAATTTCTTTCAAAATTATGCTGCATAAGTAACATTAATAAAAATTTGTAAGTATCAAGAACGTTCGTCCAAACTTTGCCCTCATTGTCGAACAATACAATAAGCATTATCGGGAAGCTTTTGTGCAAATGTTGTTTATTTGCGCGCGCGCTCAGCGACATTACGAGTAGAGTTTACGCACAAGCAACTTAACGAGGCCTCTATCAATACTTTGAAATTATTTTAACCAAAACTAATTTAAAAAATAATTTAAAAAACTTTTGTTTTAGCACTCTTAAGAATGCAAAGTTTAAAAAAATATGTTTTAGCAACATTAGGAGTGCTTTTTTTCGAATATATATTTCATCGTTAGAAATATTTTTTCATTGTTTTAAAAATAATTATAATAAAAGAATAAACTAAACAATGTAAAGAGCGACCTTGCCCATGTGACATGTCATATTTAATTTACATAGGAATTGAACAATACCTTTACGAAGATACAAATAAAAATAAGAAAAAAATACTTTCCTGAAGTTACTACAACAGGAATTCTTCAAGTTTTTTTTCAAAATAATTAACCCTAAGAATACCACAATGGGAAATGCAGGGAAATGCTTTTTATTCTTCTTTTTTGATTTTCTTTTTTTTAAATTCAACTTCATAAAAAAATGCTTTAATATTTTTTCCGTAACCAACAATGATATTTGACAATACACTTTTTTAACCACAAAGCTCCCAAATATCTGCGATACAATTGAAGCGAGCAGATTTTTAAGGGGTGCACGGCAATACGATGAACATTTATACGCCATATGTACCTTTGGGCTTATGGTCCCTCAAGGGATATTGCCCTTGCTAATGAAAACGACTAGTAAGGGCGTTTAAAATTGTCTACGACATGGTTTGGCATTGAGTTTTAACCGTTCATTTGTCTTTTCTACGAACGAACAGAGAAGTATATGTTTAGAGAGTGAGGTTCTTTGTCTTTCTATTCGTCTGTTTTCCTGTTCAGCTGTCCATTTAAGCAGTCGTCATAATCATATAAAAAACAGTAAAATGGTGGCAGCTCCAGATCATATTGGTGGAGCTTATCTTATTTGCTAACTCGTCCGGTGTCTCTATTTAAATCTATAATGCCTTTGACAAGGTTAACGATTCTTATTGAGACTTTTTAGAATGAGAGAATAGGCCATAATCACTAAGATGACTTATTACTGACGTCTTGGCTATCACTGTATATAATTAGGAATGTTTTTCCAAATTTTAAAATACTGTCTGTCTATATTTCTTATGACCTGGATTGAAATGCACTATTGTCTAAATTTTTTGAAATACTTGTCAAATACAGAGTGTCTAACCAATACGATTCTCTTGAAAGCGCGCTTAACGCGTCCCATATGGTAATGGAGCTCCGCTATGGGGGTGTATTGTCCTCAGCGGCTTTTACACCATATGGTACAAAAATTCATAAACAAGTGTGCACCAAATCCCACTTTAATGTTTTGAGATTATACGTTCTCATTCACTTTGACAAACCATTGTCACACAAAATATACCTTACGCGTATTACTATAGAAGTAAATATACAAAAAACCAAAAATGCGAGTAAATGTCAACTTTTTCATTCAAATACAGACCGTAGAGCAACGACAATAAAAATCAAAGTAACAGCGAATGTGTGCATAAATAGAAAAAAATAGAAAAAACCAGTACAAGTTTTAAACGCAATGAAGCTACAGAATTTGACAATGAAAACGATAGTATGAACAATTTTAAGTTTAAATTCTATAAAAATAAAGTCTATTTTACATTAACGTGTAATGTGAATGAATATGAAACGATTAATAGGGTGGTTGATCCCGAAGTATTATTGAAAAGGACTGATTATAGTCCGAACTCAACGATACAGCGAGCAAATAAAATGACTACGTTTGGAACACCATACAATAGTAGCATCTAAGAGATATGACATATTAACCAAATTTGCTTGTAATTATTTATTGACTGTTGCAGAACTTGTTGGTATTCGTTTTTACCAACTATTGTTAGAGATGGACATACCATATGGTAGATCAGTATTAACTCTTGGTGAATTTAGGGGACCAGCTAAACATATTTTAATAACGCTTACAATACAGGTGCCATTGTGATTTACGGGATTATGGATATTATTAGCGACAGGAAAGCATAAAGCAAATATTGATAGCGTAAGCTAATGTTTCGATATTTTGTTTGGTTAAAATCAATAGAGCGAATAGACATTATTTCCCGAAGCAAATTAAATTATAATAATCATAAATTATAATAAATATTGCGCTCATTTATAAATAGATTTGGAGATATATATTAAGTTAGGTAAAGCTGATACATATACATAACTCTTGTCAATACATACTTGATCAGTAAGTGAATTAAATAATTTAGAATTTTCGATTGTATATAATAATAATAACCTAGTACTAAATTGTAGTAAAGTGAAGGTAAGTACAGTAGTGTACAGAGTTAAAATAAGGTAAAGATAAAGTGTGTATAACAGTACTATAGTAGCAGATAAAAGGTAAAGTATATATAACAGATAAATTAAAAGGACTAAATAAAGCAAAAAAATACTAATAAAACAGATATTAAACGAAACAAATGCAATTGAAAGAATATTACAAAAAAATAAATGTTTTAGTAAATTGAAAAAAAGATATATCGATGATACCATAAGTAGTAGATTATATAATTGAAGGTAAAAAAGAAGGGTTAAATAGAAAAATAATTAAAATCGTTTGAGACAATACACGAATGACCGACGATATTAAAATGTTTGATAATAATAAAAGAAAAGAGTAAAAGGATAGTGATACTCTAACTAATCTGTCTCCGGCACTCGAAGATGGAGTTGTTGGAACACACGAGGGACTCCAACCAATCGGACGACTAATCAAAGTTGCACATGCGACCTCTGACCGACAGTCATCAGTCAATCGTCGCGCGATACAACGGATCCTAGCGGAGCAAAATAAGTTATTTCATTTCTGAATTGGTCATTACAAACAATTGAGCTATTGGGAGTATATTTGTTAATCATTCTTGATGTTATTGTACATTTGTCACATTAGGCTGTTTTTTTAAGTTTTTTTGTACACTAAGTTTATGTATGTAAATTAAATAAGACAGTTTCGCCGTGATCATGAGCCATGCAACTGGTTCGAAATATCGGCAATAAAAAAGCGTTAATCATGAGCAATCGTTATATAACGATGTATAAATTCTGCGATAATATTTGTTTAAAATAGTAAGTATATACATATATATATTTAAGAGGAACATGACTGACAGACCCGAAGATCGACGTACAGCCGAAAATCCTGAATCTAGAACCAAAATATTCAATAAAACGGTTTTCTTTATGTAACTGAGCAATGAAACAGGGATTCTGGAAATTACATGCCTTAAGAGATAAAATTGGGGAAAAAAGTTTGTATGGAAGAGGAAAAATAGAAGACAAATAAATGTTTTTTTTATTTCAATACATTTCCATCTATTAACGAATTGAAGGAACGATTTGAAGGAATTCAAATATACTCGTACTTATGAACAAAGTTATATCTTTCTTATATATGTTTCTTAAAATACATTTCATATCGATCAAAGTATTAATTATTTGTGACTCCGTAGCGGTTTGCGGAGTGGCAAAAGTAACTCATCCACATTGAACCACAAACAACCGAAGCAAGTATAAACGACTTAGTCTCCCCCATTATCACCTCCCCTTATCCCGGTCACGTGTGGATAGGCCCCAACACGTGCCCCCAATTACTTATCAAGCTAAACATGTCCTGATAACGGCTAAATCGAATTTATTGCAGATTTCTTTCACTAATTCTTTTTTACTGATTGCTGCTGATAACAGTTTTAATTGAATTTTTGAAAAAGAAATAGTATTATAGATGTCAGCAGCTAGATTAGAGAAAATTATAGATTATCAGAACTTTAATACTAACATTACTAATTTTATGCTCAACGATGTGCAAATGATAACATTATACGAAAAACAATGGAAAATTATACATTATAATAATAACACTGCATTCATGGCCAACATTTGGATTTCCATTATGATAAATACCATAGAATCGTATAAAGATAAGCACAGAAACATCCATAACTAGAAAACAAATCTAAGTTGATCAAATAAATTGACCCGAGAATCTAATCGGCACCATTAGTGTGGTGACCGCTGCGCAAAGCGAATAGTGAATTATGTAAATTTTGAACAGAAATCTATGCCTATTGGATAGATACCCAATAAGTTCCTTATTCAAAATCCAATAACCAAAAATGCGTTCAACCTTTAAAATGCGACAAGGATGGATAAACAATGGAAAAGGAAAATGGAAAACAAACTACAAGAATCAGTTTTCTTCGCCCGCGGACGGCCATTTGTCTTGCTGACGGCACAAAGAAGAATCGCACCAAAACAAGGCGTAAAGGAAAGCTAGAGGAAAGAAGAAAAAAGAAAATTTCGTAGTGAAATTTTTTATGGGTTCAGTGTAATTACTCATTATATGTTTTCTGCGTACAATAACGGGAAAGAGTCAAAGATTTCTTGGCAATTTTTATTATGTTGGAAAAGTAGCAGACGAGATTGCCGGTCAACTGATGTTAAATGGTCTCTGCAGTCTATGGAAGTCTACGCCCAACTTTAAACAGGTATTAAGTCCTGCTTGATACAAATTGGACACAAGTCTCCTCTCAGAACAAGAAGAGTTATGACGTCCGTCCCAGGTATACTTTATATCATCTTGAATCAGGCACCTTCAGATATATTGCGTGTAATTTTTTTACTTATTTCGGTAATATACAAAAATATGTATTAAATAGACATAAATAAGGAGTAATGATAGCCTAGTGGTCTGGTATCTCTCTTGGTGGTAAAGAGTTAAAACATCTGAAAGAAATCTGCATCTCTGAGAGTTGTTCATAAAATGTTCAATGGTTTGTTAAATCTACCGATCTGCAATTGGCGACAGCGATGGTATGTCATTCCAAAAGAAGGCTGGTTTCCAGGAGTGAAACAGTAATGAGTTGATTGTGATGTTGATATGTCTCTAATAGACCGATTATACTTTGAAAATGATAAGAAGTATATTTTTAAAATGTCAATAAAGTATTTTAACTTAAGTCTACTTAAAAAATCATTATTTGACGCTCTGCCATATCCAGCGATAGCGATATCCATCATCAAATCATAAATATCGTGTTATAAAGAAATATTTAGCATGTCATTTCAATTCTAGTTTCCACGATATTGTACACAGTACAAAAATCTTTTCCCTATAAGCTATACGGTCTGCTAAGCACGATCTATCAATCAGGCCACTTGTCGCTACGAAGGTTGCTAGGGGCATTTGTCGGGCCGCTAAATAACATGTCACTTGTGACACGTCTGTTACGAACTTCAATTGATGTTCTTGAGACTAAAGAAACGTTGCCTTTTTATTTGAGTAGCGAACGAGTGCGTTGCCTAATTTTCACAAGTTTCTTTCGCCACCTCTTCTCCAAAACGAAACACCTTAATCGGTGGTAGTTTCAATACCTCTCCAAATGAAATACAAAATTGGCTTTATAGAACATTATGTGGGTGACGGTGGTACCTCCCAGATGAAACTATTGTTCTACCACGTGTCATTGTGTTATAAAAATCTTTACGATTTAAAAAAGTTACTTTATGGTAGTAATATTGCATTTAGGTAGCTAATTCTTGAAGAATATAAAAGATTAAGCAAGTGACCTACTGAAACTAGGATTATTCATGTTTTCAAGTGATTTCATAAAAAGGCAAATATATATATCTCATAAAAGTTTCACAGTATATGGAAACCATAGTTATAATTAAGTGTAAAACAATCGAAAGTTAAAATCACAAATCGGAAGATCACTTTAATAGGTACATCTATGTATGTATGTAAAAAATAAAAAAGAAATTTTATATTATGTGTATAAATATTTGAAGTAACTGTACTGTACAAAAAAAGAATTTTATACAGTTACTTGAAATATGAAATTTCATACTTATATATGTTTCATCGCTAAGCTGGTGTATTTAATTGGAATTCACTTCGACATCCAAAAGCAAAAGGTCGAAATCTTCTAAAATCTCATTAACGCTTCCCACAAAATAAATGGAACAGATTTTCATAGAGAGAAAACGAATGGCCAAAAAAAATGGCTAAAATCTGACAAATGGCTTTCCTTTAACGTCTGCGCCCATCTTATTATCGTTACCCACTACCGAACAGAACTCATTTGAGTCTTCTTTTCAGTTCGATATCAATTCTAGGACAAACTAATTTAAATTTTTTGCAACAGGAAATAAAGTTGCATTTACTGTGGCATTTTTTTCTGTATTAGCTTCAATAGTGTTCATTAAAAAGAGAACCTTATTGGTTCGTATTTAAAGCTTAATTTTGTTTGAAGCATCGTTGAGTAGGATATCAATTTGAGAAGAAGCGTCTGTGTTAATAGCATTATTCCCAATCTCATCCATACACTCGAGGGTAACGCCGTCTATGGCGAGTATCATTTTTTATGTGACATATAAAACATATTTATTGCAATCATAATCGTTGGAGTTTTCTTAGTATCATGTTTGGCAAGATAAACAGAAAATAATGATGGAAGTAACTTCTCTAACTGACATAGTTATTTTTATTATTCTGCCACCGTAATTTGGAACACAAGGTGCCTTTTCTATTTTATTTTTGTATTTTTTTTTATTTTACTGATGATTTTCATTTATGTTATATATGTGTTGACACTGTGCACCTACTAACATTGTATTATCCTGGTTTCAAAAAATATATGCTGTTTTAAGGTATTTTATTTTTAAGAATATTTAACAATGTTTTAACATTAAAAATGTAGGTGACCCGAAAAAAGAAACAGATACAGTGATGTTTATATAATTTAACATCAATGAACATATTCTTATATACCCCTAATAAACCAAAAATTTATTAAAACATCGAATATTTGGGTGTTTATAAGTACGGATTGTTTACGTATAGATAGAGCATCAAAACAAACTCATAACGTATGTAATACACCGCTACCTGAAAATAAGTAGTATAAAACATTTCCAGCCATAACGCAAATAGTGATTCTTCCAACCTTACTCTGAGTAGCAGTATAAAGCGTTCCCGATTCTCAATATCATACTGTCTTTGTCGGGCTGACCCTACCACAACTCAATGCGTTCTCAATTCGCGACGGTTATTATTATCTTGACCCGTTGATTGAGCTCTCCTGCTCACTATCGTAGCGACGCCATCTCATTGGCTCACAGATTCCAATCACCCCACCCTCCCGGTTCCCATTGGCTGCCCAAACACGCCCCTCAACGTCAAAGGCTTCGCTAAGGGTAGTTTCACACCCCACTTATATATTTTCCACCCTAAAGTAGCGCTCGCATTCGCAAAGTTAGTGTCGGGTTGTACGCACGCGTCCCCGCTAAAATCCTGCGATATAAGTGTAAAAAGTTTAAGTTCCGTGCGCGAAATATTAAATGAGAAAACAATGACAATGGACGTTCAAAATAGCTATCAAAGTTATAAAGAGCAGTCTCCTGATTCGAAGGAGGTGAATCTAAACATTGAAAGTGCTAGAACAACGCAAGTTTCAAAAACAGACATGCAGTCTACAGTTTTGAATCAAGGCAAAGCTTCGAAACGATCGTTCGACGTCGCGTTCCTAATGATGCCGGACGACAAACTTCAGCAAAAGCAACCGGAACGTCAATTAAGAGTGTCTAAACAACTTTTTCACACAGAAGAGTGGGAGCAACCACCGAAGAGACATGCGGATGTTTATAAAAGCAGTGAGTACTCAAGTGACAACACACTGGATTCCAAAGATCAAGACGAAGACAGGCTTCGCGTGAACAACAATATATCACCTAGTTTTGGGTCTGATATTAATATAGATGTCGGAACAGATGAATACCCAAGCAAATCTATGTACTGCAGTGATTCTGAAGCATCTGATCGCTCAAGAAGTCGCCCTAACTCCAACGAAAGTGCCGCGCGACAGCCTAAAATACTTCCCGAGTACAAGAATAAAATTTTTGATGATCCAACATTAATTACCATGCAAACAAGAGCTAGATACGAAACTAGATTTACGGATAAACCGTCGGAAATGTCTCCGAAAAGTGCGTTCACGAAAGTTTCTAACTTTGCAATGCGGTCACCAAATCCTTCTGTGAGCCCTGATAATCTTCTTTATCAGAATTCGGTGAGCCCACCATTATCGGCTGCAAGTCCACCTAGTCCTTTCAACAAATCTGGCTTCAACAATTTACTTACTCCAGCTCATCTGCTCAATGGGCATGCTTTTTTCAAAGGACAAAATATTCCTTCGACGACACCGAATTATCCAGAAACGACCGTGCAGCCTCGAGCTAGTGGTCCTTATAAAACAATGGAGTACCAACCCAAGCAAGACTCCAAGGCACAAATGTCACCTAACAAAATGAATTTCTTGCCGTTTAGACCAGAGATACCGTACTTACAAGCTGGCTCGTCTTACCCATTCGGAGTTCAGAATTTTCAACAGCCCAATCCAGATTTCATGAAGTTTACCGGGCCACCGCGAGATCCTGTCGCTCCACTTATAGCAAATTCTGCAGCCGCCATACTAAGTACTCTTCTGCCCCCAACATTAGCTGCTTTCTCTTTGCCAGCGCAAAATGTATGTGCAAAATGCAGTATAAGTTTCCGAATGACTTCGGACTTAGTATACCACATGCGAACTCATCATAAGAGTGAGTCGACAGCTGATCCAACTAGAAGGAAAAGGGAAGAAAAACTGAAATGCCCCGTGTGCAACGAGAGTTTCCGAGAGAGGCACCATTTGACCAGGCACATGACGGCGCATCAGGATAAAGAGGGTGATATAGATGACGTGTCACCCTCCCAAAGTTTTAGCAAGAAGACTAAACAATATTTCTCCCACAGCAGTGGTTCTATTCTCCACAAGTGAATATCTTCGTAATTTAATCTGGACCAGGTTTCATCTATACTATTAATTATTGTACTTAGCATTTTTTGTGACCCTGTCACATTAATTCCATGCTGTTAAATGGACATTTGTTTCACCTTGTTGTTGTTATTTAGTTGTATTATCTACGTGCAATATTAGTTTTAAGTATTTATTTTGTAAATATTATAATTAGTAGCAGCTCATTAAATAATTTAAGATTCATGAATATTTTTATTATTCTAAATCCTGTATCACATATTAGCTTACATTTTTCCAATAACTTAGAAAGCTAATTAAGTCATTTTTAATGAAAAGAGAACAAGTACGTTTTTAAATATTTTTTTAAACTTTCATTATATAATTTTTAAGGGATTTTAATGAAATCCAATTAGTGCGTTTAAAATTTGGATTAATCTTTATTCTCTCCTAATTATAACATGAATCTAATAACATAAATTGGTTTTATTACCGCTATAAATAAAGACGTAAATTTTTATTAACAATAAATAAAGATATTATTCTCATGACCATTATTCCTATTTAAAAATAAAATTGCTAATAGTTTCTATTCACTTGCTAACGGAGCGAAGCGGAACGAAGTATACTGGTAAGGGGTAGGGGTGAGATAAAGCTATCAAACTCATCCCTTGCAAAGGGAACTTTTATTTTAGTTGGCATTTAGTTCTCATTAAACAAATAGATTTTTAGGTGTCACCTAATTTTGAGTTATAAACAATTTTCCGACTTATATAGGGAATCCAAGATTAGGGTCCTTGCAAAAATAAAATAAAACGGATGTCAAAATGTACCTTATCAATATTATCCAAACTTTGACAGATGGTAGAATTGCAGTTCGACCGGGGAGGTACTACTGCCGAACCTTTAATCTACAGTAAAGCCACTCCTGTGTTTATGTTGGAAAGGTATGGCTGCTGGCTACATTTACAGGGAGGCCACCGTTTCATTCCTCAAGATTACTAAGGCATCTAGGCACGAGCATCAGATAGAACTTCAGTCTTGTTTGAGGGTATATGTGTCTGTGACCCGCAGCGACTACTTAACAATAGCTGGCCTACAAGCTCGTTAGCTACTCTTTTCACATATAATATGTCTAATATTTCTAAGTTATGTGCGTTTAAGAAACTATCGACTGAACGGAGAATGATAACTTCTCTTGGAAACATTCGCTTGAATTTATCATAAAGTTTTACAAAATTTGTAAAGCCGTTTATCTGTTTTTGGTGAACATGGTAGACTGTGGCTTAACTATCACCTAAACAGGCCTTTGCCAACAATGGAATACCTAGTGGATGAATGAAATAAGAATCAAAACCAAAATATTTTTATTCAATGTAGATTCTTTTCAGAACTCTTTTTGAATATCAATAAACTACCACCGACTCGTAAGGCGAAAGAGACTTCATGCAAAAAATATAGAAAAATGAGGACTATGTTGAAGGGAAGTCAGGGTGACTTACGAGTACTACTAACAAGTTTGTTTTTGGTGGTGTCATGACATATCTTCTCCTCTCGGACTAGTTCTACGGGGAGGTAGTAATGTCATCCGTGACGCACCGTGAAGCAATTGAAATTGCCGGCGATACTGACAAAGTAAGATGGCTTTTTATGAGAATGAAGATTCGTTTTCATAAATAGAAACCTTTATAGAACCTACCTTGATTTCATTTCTGTAAGTTTAAGTGTATTGACTGTAGCGATCACTTAACATTAAATGGTTTGCTCGTTCGTTTGCTACTCGTCTAATATAAAGAAACACGTATAACATTGTATAAGCTACAACTTTACCCTTTTCTACCGACATACTGAACTAAAATCGCCTCAATATATACCAAATCTTGAATCCACTTTCACTCTTCAAAGTAGAAGATAATTCACATACATAAATACGTAGATCCAGAATAGAAATATATAAATTTATCATTTAAATTTCTGCTGAACTGGATCATACCGGGCACCCACTGAAAATCACTCTAGAATGTAAGTATAGTGACATAAATAAATAAATATATTGAAGCGACTTTAAAAACAGAATGAACTCTTTATTCGGTAATATATTTTTTTCGTTTTTTATTTTTGAAAATTCCTTCTCCATTTTTGTTCCAATTTGGAGAATTGTTCTTTTAATTGTGAGAGTTTTGGTTTAAAAGAGGTAATAAAGAAGATGCAATCTTTGAAGTTATTTTTTTACTTAATATTATTCCAGCTTATAGCAGCTACACAGTTTATAAATCAGTTCATATCAGTAAGTAACAATAAGTGACAACGGCACACTTCTATCAAATTAGCGAAGGGTCGAAGCGTTTTGAAGCGTAGCGAAGCAGCGTGACTAAAGTCTTGCGAACAACCAAGTTCCCATGTTCTATGGGCTGCTAATTCGATATGTAGGTTAGTGCGGCTCACTGGCCCGGGAGCTACGGTGAATTGCTATGGGAAACGGGGAAATGGCAAATATTGTGAATGTTAACCTTATGTAAAGACTGTCTATTCTTTAACTTTATTATATTTTTTATTAATTTTTATATTTTAGTTTAACAAAAAGGGCCACCTGATGGAAAGTTGTCACCGTCGCCTATGAACATTTGCAACACTAGAAAAGTCGCCAATGCATCGCCGACCTTCAAGGATAGCTCTCTTTACACCTTAACCCTAAACTTTTTTTACGTTGAAAAATAATAAACAGTCCTTCCTTGTAAGTTTAGCTGGCAAACCGTAGATACATTTCCAACTGAAACACAAGTAATGTTTTACGGTGGATTGTGAAATTGAACTGTAGTTTTACCTCCTTGATGTCGTATTTATAAGTAACTTTTTATCTATTAACTTGAACACTACTGGCAGCAATTAGTTTCTGATCTGTTTATTTTATCATATAAATAATTAATTTAAATATATAAATACTTTACTTGATGATAAGATACATGGTTCACCTTATGGAAAGTAGCTACGTAGTATCTATGGACCGTTAAATGTATAGAGAAGCCTCTAACCGATGTGGATTGGAGAGAGAGTTGAAAAAGACTACTGGAACCATATAAATATCAATTTTAGCATTCGCTAAATACGGATACTTAGAACTCACACGTTTTGAAAATTTTACAGAGATACACTCCGGTTTGCTAGTTAAATCATTTAAACAACTGATTTCATACACAAAATTTTAGGGTTAAATAATAGGGTTGCATGGCAGAGATCCCAACCCCTGACCCTCTTACTTATATGAAATCACATCACACGACCATATCAGCCTAGATGTAGACACTGCTATGAAAAACGCTCTTGATTATAGTCTTTATGTTACAGAAAATTTCTGCCCAACCTATCTGTCTTATGTAACCGTACAAAACTTTGCTTCCAAAAACATAAGCACTAAACTGAACTCTACATCGGCTCTAGATGTTCGGGTAGAGCTGAGCAATATTCAAATGTAGCTCGCTTTACATCACGGGTCACATCCGTCATAAGGAGTTTCGTCTGCAAACATGCCGTTTGTGTTTACAGGGTGATCTAAAATTATAAACTAAAAAAATACATATATAAAATTTGAATATTTTACTATATACTATATACTATGAACGGGTACACGATTAATGCTTTCTAAATTGTCAATACTTCTAAATAGTTAAAAATCATGCTCACGGCTAAATTCCAATATACTGGTTTGAAACTGATTAACTGGTACAAATTATAGGCAATTAGAAAACATTATTGTCAGTATCCATTTCAAAGTAAAATCTCATAAATATACCTGTATTTACTAACCATATTACTTTAACCTTTAATTCGTTAGAGAAGCCACATTATTTAGTATATTTATCATTACCTTATAATTTTAAAGTTTTTGGCTGTCTATGTAAATTTTAGTATTCTATAAGTAAGATTAAGTATAATTAAATATACGTTATGCAAGTTTAATGGCTGAATAGTTAAAATTACTTAATATTCGTATTGAAAGTTAATTTAAAGATTAGTATTATCTTATTTTCACAATATTCTACTAACTTATTCTCCTAGTCTCCTTATCTATCCATCTAAATCTTAGTTGATAGAAAATAAACTACAACTATATGTTTAAATTGAAACGAACAAAATGATGTAACTCAAACAGTATCACTCTGTATAACGCAATACGGGAGAGTCTCACTGTCCCCAATATGAATATTTTCTATTGAATTACTCACGGTTCGGCGAGCTAGCAAAAATATTGTTCTCCTCGCACTTAACCGAACACCCTGTGAAGTTTTCTCATAGTGTACGTACAAACACAGGAATTATTTGTACGTATGTTTATACTTTTGTTACATACATACAATTGAATGAAAATCTGCAATACATGTGATATACATACATTGTTGTGTTATTTATTTACATGAGAAAAGTAGCTAACGAGCATGTAAACCACCTGATTGTAAGTAGTCGCAGCCCGTAGACATTCATGTAAAATCACAAATATGACTAAAATCCTATCTGAGCTCGAACATACATGCATTGCTACTCCTGAGGTCTAAGATGGTCGCCTCGCTTCAAAGTGTAGCCGCAACTGCACCTCTCCAACCGAAACAAATAATTCTTACGGCGGATTATGAGAGCGGCGATGACACATCCCCGGTCGAACTATAGGTCTCCCACTATAAATTATTGACATAGTATTAAATTTAAGTAGGAAACGGGCATATAGTTTCCTTATAATGTAAAGTAGTACTTGTGTTTCATTTAGAGAGGTGTCAGGTAGATGTTAATGAACTGTAAAACCATTTAATATAAGTTGGCTCGCTCGTTTACTATTTTCCTATAATAAATAAAGCATTCGTATAAACAGTAATTCCATTCAATAACTTAAAAGCACAAACCTAAATATCAGAACCTTCAAAACACCCAAACTCATCCATAATCAATGAAAATCTCAATATTTTCCACTCAAATAGCTCTACATCGCACCGAAAAATAATAAATATGTATTTATGGACGCATTTACAAGATTACAATATTAGCGGACGCGTCCTCCTTCCGCCGCTGCGTCATTACAAATGATAAATAGTCGGCACACTTCGATAATCAAATTCAAATTTGGAATCTGCTACCCTCATTTTATTTTTTGTTCAGTTCCACAGCCCGTTGTTGTATTGTGAGAAGATTGTGACTTTATTAGCCGTGCACTGAAGGTCTCTTTAAGCGATTCGTCGCGGGAGCCACGTGACCTGGAACTGTAACGGATCGGGTTCCGATTTGTATGTATTTGTATGTAAATGCCATCTGGGGTGGGGAGATAACCAGGCGTGGTTATTGATAGGAATCGCTTCAATTGAATTAAGCGTGGCGGCGTTTAGCGGATGGGTCTTGTAGTTTCGTGATAACATTTTAAAGAAAAATGTGTCAAATATTCGGATACATCACTACATGCATGTATTTGTAATACTATACATACGTGCAGGTCAATAAAAAGCGTTTTAAAAATATAGTAATGAATATTATTAATGTATCAAGAGTAAGGAACGATTATGGTAGCCTTTTTGCCTTGGGAGGACTTTTCAGAGTTATTTGGTATCCTGGGAGCGATTCCGGATTATTTCTAATTTTATATTCTACTTTCATCTTTCTGGCGTCCTGTGCTGTGCTTGTATATAACAGTAGGCTTGCGTGGTGCGTGGAAAGAGCCTCCGGCGCACCCTGGACAATCAGCCTTCGTCCACCTACGCTGATTGACCAATCTTTCCATTACGGCACGACTTACTCCCACTTATCCTTAAAATTCCTTCACCCCGTAGTAATTCTCTCCAATTAACTCCTTAACTGCACTACCCTTTAATAACCAATCATGCCGACACGAAAGAAGAAGAAGAAGTAGGCTCTCGAAACAAACATAACTGATATTCTCCAACACAACATGCTAACCGGGCACATGTTGGGGGAACTATCCCAGCTCCTCGGGCCTTCGCATGTCTACTTCGCTACTGTTCACACTGACATCCTTGTCGGAATCGCTACGTCAGAACAGCTCAAGCACCCGCTTTTTCCTCTTCTAATCAGGATAATTCCTATTAGTTACATCTTAAAATAGGCTACGATACCATACCGCTATTCTGGTCCAGAGCTAAAGGACAACTGTGATAGCCTAGTGCTAAGGTCAGCCTGTACTGCGATAACCTAGTGGTGAGGCGGACTTAGTGGCCTGTGTGGTAAGTGTCTTTGCTGAGAGTAGAATTACGTTACTTAATTGTAGTTTTTGGAGATATGTGCGAATAGTGTGTAAGGAAATTTGTGTCTACATTTCTCTTTCTGTCTTCTTTCTTAGTATAAATATTAATTGCTATAATGGTGTCAGTAAACATCGTGACAAAACTTACATGCCTGATAGTTCTCCATAAAGTTTTCAAAGGTGTTATAGTCCAATCCGCATTCGTTAGTGCGGTTGATTAATGCCCTTCCGAATTTCCTTGACCCTCTCCATTTTGAGAGTATACTGCAGTGGTAATCGTACAGGACTAAAATGCAGAGGATTCTGGGTTTGATTTCCGGCCAGGCAGACATCTGTAAGAATTTAGATTTCAGTTCTAAGTCTAAGCGTTTGTGTGCTTTTCTTTGTGTTTTCATATTATCCACGACACTATTCTAGGAGGAACCTCACTATAAAGCTTCACTTGTGTTTCGGTTGGAGAGGTGCGGTTGCCGGCTACAATTTGAAGCGAGGCGACCATTTTTAGCCTCAGCAGTAGCGACGTATCTACGTTCAAGCTCGGATATAATTTCAGTCGTGTTTATGGTTGTACGTACATCTATAGGCTTCAATTACTTAAAATGAGGTGGTGCATTCTCGTTTGCTACTCTTCTCACATAAAAAGGAACACGGAATACGACGAATCCTAGCGTCAGGCTATGAGTGTAGAAAGTGTTAAGTTATATTTCATAAAGAAAATATCTTTAATATTCACTCTCAAAGATATTACAAACAAGCTGAAGAGATTAATTCATAGTGCATGAATAATAATAATAATAATAATAATAAATATTGTTATGTAAAGTGTTTGGTAAGCGGTGTCCGTGGCGAACACTTTCCGTCTGTGCGTCCGCGCGTTTCCTACCCTTATGCTGCTGTCCAGGATCTACACTCTGCTACGTTCCTTTGTTTATGTATGTAATTATAAAATTAATTAAAAACCACATGGAGACGTTGTTCTATTTTTTTTAATGTTTATTCAACAAACAAAAGTGTTACTTTATTTTGTTGACTTGCAAACTCAGATTCTCACTATTGCATTTACGACTTCACATTATAAATCTTTATAATTCTTGGCTTTTCTCTGCTATAATAAGCATGTAATATACATAGAAACCTTCCTCTTGAATTACTTTGTTTATTAATGAAAACCGCATTAATTTCCGTTGTGTATTATTAAAGATTTCAGTAGGTACAGAGTCGTCGGGAAGAAACTTTGTTTTATATCATGTAAAGATTTTTTTAAATCATATAATTTTTGTAGTTTGTCTACTCAAGTTCTGATGCAATTCTAAATCGAAAACTGACAATATAAACATGCAAACTTCATCTGTTATTCGACTAACATGCATAAAATACCTAATGCAGAATCATACCAAATTCATTATCGTGTACTTACCCACTTCCTGTGCACAATCGAGCAAAGCCTTACTAAAATGAGAAATGAAATTATGACACGTATACTAAAGTGATCAGACTGATTATCCTTTATCATTTTTATTTTTAGGACAATACCGACTTTTCCCGATTTACAAGATCTGATTATTAAATAGTCACTCAGAAAGTACTTCTGAACGAATCTTCACAGTAAAAATTGAATTGGGTGGACAAACAATTCTAACTGAAATCTCAATGCGACGTACTTATTTCATCATTTTACTATATGCCGGGTATTCTCGATTAAATATTGTTCATTTTGAATTTTGGATATTATAAAATATATGATATGTAAAATATATCAATTCCGTGACAATATTACTTTAATATCATATATTTCGTCATGTTATAGGAGTAACATAAAATATTTTTTTTATAAATAATTAGCAAATAATCAAGCAGTCAATCTAATAAGCAATATTAATAATCTAGTAGGTAAGTAATTGTCATTGCCATTCAAGAACATCCGTAACCAACTCCATAAAGAATTAAAGTCCCACTTGAAGTCGATCAAAGAACATTTCTATTCCTAAAGACTAAAATGGTCGCCTCATTTTGTAAGCGAGCCGGCAACCACACCTTTCTACCGACGCACAAGTAAACTTCAATCTAGTAACAGGTAGGCGGCGGTACCTCCCCGGTCCTACCGTATAGGTTCTTGTTTATAAATAGGTACTTCATGCAAAATTAAACCAAAATCAACAATACTTACTTACACCTCAGTAAATGACGCATGTAATTATGACACGTAGACTAAAGTGATAAGGCTGATTATGCCTTGTATAAATTTATTCTATGTTAGATGTTTGTGTTGCTAACTGTACCAAGAGCAAAGTAAGACAAAATAATAATGTATTCAGTGAATATTGCTACGGAGGCCGCTTATTATTTTCGACTTACTTGGAAGTATGTTCCACTTAGAACTATCAGCGCCCACCAAATCTCACTAAAATACTAAAGTGTGTTTCGTTTCCACGTGGAAACTGCTGAACTCATTTTGATAAACCTAAAAATAAATGAGATTTACAGTTTGACATATGCGACCTTTCGTTGTAAAAATATAACTTAAAGGCGTTGAAAAGGGAATGAGTAAGGGAAAATGTTTTTTTTATTATTGCGATACACATTTGTCTTTTGTTTTATATTTTGTTCTTTGAAGCAACGTAATGTAGCGCAAGAGAGCACTATCAAAGAAAATTTCGAAATAACACTTCTAAGGGGGTAACAAAAGAGTTCGAAACATGAAATTTCGTAATTTCAAGTTTTGCGAAGGCAAAGCAGCGGACTTCAGCTGTTCTATTAATATTTTGTTTATCTACATATAAATTAGTTTTCTTTCTTTACTCTGATACTATTTTTAAGGTGGCAAATCTATATTTAACTAACCATTCAAACGGAGGGGTACCTCCGCTGTCCTCATAATCTTTTGTGATTCTCTTGGGTTTTAGTTTGATAGGCTATTTGCAGGCTACACTTAGAAGCGAGGAGAGCGTGGTCCTCAGGAGTAGTAACACATCTACGTTCAACCTCAGATAAGTATTCAGTCGTGCTTGTGATGGTAAATATATAGATGTCCATGGGCTGCAGCGATTACTTACCAGCAAGTAACTTCTATAAGCGGTTGTTACTTTTGTTATCCACTAACCGCCAGCTGTTAATCGCCAAACATCAAACGCCAAACGTCAACCGCCAACTACCTACAACCTACAACCGACTATCAACCACCAACCAAGAAATAGGTGTTTTTTTTGCTTTATAATAGAAGTGTTAAGACGTGGTATGAATAATAGGGTTTTTTTATTCATAACCTGCTGCTTTTTATTTTGCAGCACCCTTGATTTCTTTTAGATAAATGATCTGTTACAAATGTTTAAATATTTCTAATTAATATTGTAAATTAAATATATATACATGGTAATCAGAGAAAACAAAAACAATAATAAACCTAAATAAGTTAAACCAAACTTGACAAAACAATAATAATTACTTATTAAATATAACTTAAAACATTTTCTTTTTTTTAAGATATAAATAAATAAAACAAACTAGACAATAGGTAATAATAAATAAATTGAAATGAATAGTAGGGTTAAGCAGATTAAATCTTTTGAAATCATTTTATTTTAGCTCTCAGGATAAGTGTAGCAACGTATATATGGTCGACTATAAGTACGATTACTCTTCTATACAGAGTTGTGAGACCATGGCTTCAGTGCCCGCTTACTTAGGTAGCTCGTTTCCTTCTTTCAATTCTTAAAAAAAAACTATATTTTGGGATAAACGTATTTTTCGTTCTGACGCCATTTTTATCTATATTTATTCAAGTTTATTTATAATAATAACATTGTAAAGTTGTCAGGAAAATATTTAAAGACAGAACGTGGTCTGCTGGAGCAAATTAGAGCAGATCGGTTAATGCTCCAAGCGCGGCATATATCCATATTAATTTGGACCATATTTCACCGTCTTTAATTCATATGCTAAATAGATGCGAAGCTTTGTTTTGTAGCGCTGTTTCGCTATAAATATGCCGCTTGCGATTTTTGCCATTCGTTATAAATTTGCCAGTCAGTGTTATGACGCATTCAGTGAGAAATAGTAAAAGGTATCTTAAAAGATTCAAATGTATCGCTGCGCAGGTTGTGAGATCTTAAATCATTGATCAAGTTAAGCAACACTTGGCGCGGACGGAAATTGGATGGGTGACCACTGGTGGCTAAATTTCAAGCTACATTTCTAGCGTGAAGTCCAACTAAATTGCCAAAAAATTGTATGAAGGTTCATTTAGGAATATTTTTTGTATGACTATTTAATAAGGTTTTGTAAATCGCGATAAGTTTAATGTAAAGCTAGTACAGTTCTATAGTGAAGTTCAATATTATGTGTATTTAAATCCTTTAAGGAATAAGTTTAAACGGTTTAATGTGACAGCGAGTGCACAGGGAGACAAGAACTCTTCAACCGGGCTAATACAGATGAAAAAATACAGATAAAAAACTTTACCTTAGATGTTAAGCAACGGGGTTTGTTGACATTCATCCAACAAATATGAATGCGGTTAGTGTCCATGGGCAGCAGTGACCAATTACCAACAGGCCGGAATACTTGGTTGATGATTTAACAAAAGAAATAGAAGACCGCGTCTTCTCTATCTTAGAACATTATCTTAGTCTTCTGAGATTAAAATCCCAGTCTTCAGTACTTCCGTGACAATAAATTTGGAACATGCAAATAAGGGTAAATAAATCTCTCTTAGCGTAATTGTGTGGGGCCGCCATCTGCTAATTCAGTGAAAGCAGAAATTTTGTATTTCACCTGGATAATGGCGAAATACTGAGAATATTATATTTAGTACTTAATTTTAAATTAATCATTATTAATCTTGCACAGATTAAAGGTGGGAGAGCTATAGTTCGACCGGGGAAGTGCCACCGCTGCCCTTATAATCCACCGTTAAGCATCACCTGTGTTTCGGTTGGAAAGATGCGGTTACAGGCTACACTGTGAAGCAAGGCGACCATTTTAGTCCTCAGGAGTAGCAACGTATCTATGCTTGAGCCCAGATAGGATTTCGGTCGTATTTGTGGTTGTACGTGGATGTCTATGGGCTGCGACTACTTAACATCAGGTAGTTTGCATGCTCGTTTGAATGCGGTTGGCGTTCTTGGCACCACGTCGTATGACCACGGACTCCCTTTAGAATGTTTAGGGTGATCTGTTATTATAATTCGTTTTAAGATTTTCATTATTGTAACTAATATGTTACTTATATTATGATTTTAAACTAATATTATCGCGTAATTTATATGATTACTCACGATTAACAATTTTTGAATGCCAATATTTCGAATCAGTTAGCTCGTGATCACGGCTAAACTCATGCTTTCCATTACTTTGATCACATGAACTTAAATTTTCGGGAATACAGATTTTTTTACAGTAAATAGATTTTCTGTGCTCATACCCACAGCTTTTAAAGACTTAACATAACTTTTTTAATTATCCACCGATTGAAATGAAACACTAAATGTTAGTGTAAAACCTCACTAAGTTGGTTTGAGATTAGCGTTCACAAACGCACAGATAAACAAACAAAAAATTATATTAACGATTTTCTTGGGTTCCATTGCTTCAATAATTAATATTTTTTCTTACATATTTTCTATGTACAGACAGCGATCAGATACAATTTTATT
The DNA here is from genome assembly GCA_018251015.1 of Phocides pigmalion okeechobee. Taxonomy (NCBI): domain Eukaryota; kingdom Metazoa; phylum Arthropoda; class Insecta; order Lepidoptera; family Hesperiidae; genus Phocides; species Phocides pigmalion. The sequence continues at coordinate 23,422 of DWON01001442.1, forward strand.
TTTAAATACATTTTAGTTTATCTAAATAGTCGTAGGTATATCTGCAAATATAGTTTTATGTACAGTCAACCTCATTGTGTTCTATGTATCGCGATAAACATGAAACAAAGAGTCGCAAGCTTCCGTACGCCATAACTCTCGCTGTTCTGAATCGAAATATTGTTCGACAGATATTATTCAAGAACGGGGAACATAAAACCGGTGGAGCGGCGCTGATAGCAGTAAAATATTGTTCATCTATTGATGTACAAAGCTTATCAAGTGTTTTAGTACATTTCAAACATATTTTTATAGTAACAGTTAATTGCGTTTTTTAACCACGCTAAGTGTATCTTTACGCACTGAATTTTGCACTATTTGTGATTTACATGAACTATATACTAATATCGGCAATAACGTCGTAAATCGTGAGTACCCGTTAAATTTTTTTTATATGAGAAGAGTAGCAAACGAGCATGCAACCACCTGATGTTAAGTAGTCGCAGCCTATAGACATCCAATTACAACCACAAAAAAGTCTGAAATCCTATCTGTTTTACGGCGGATTATGAGGGCATAGTAAAATGTGTAAATCCCGTGATGATATTCGTTTAAAATCATACGCAAATGAAATGTTTCACTTTTATATACTAGTGGGACTAGGGTTGATAACAAATTACATGTATATTACTGTCGACCTAAGTTTATGAGTAACTATACAATTACAAACTATATAAATAAGACAACCCTTACTTACATCCGGGGTACACACAAAACAACCCAATATTTTGGGTCTTCCTGAGACATCTTTATTGTTTCCCTTTTAAGTTTTAGATAGCTTGATAAGAACTACTATAACTAAAGGTAAAGGTGGTAGAGCCGATAGACCTCGCCCGGAGCGGCACCACCTCCGCCCTCATAACCCGCCGTAAAGCAACATGTTTTTCATGTATTGTGTTCCGTTGGGTAGGTGTGGTTGCCGGATACACACTATTGGAGGCGCCCATCTTAGTCCTCGAGAGT
>DWON01001443.1:0-24422 GCA_018251015.1 Phocides pigmalion okeechobee
ATATTGTGATTATTTTTCTGTAAATATATTCCACTTTCAACCTTCTGAAGACTTTTATTGGATGAACAAGAAACCTCTAAAGACCAATTTAAGAGAAAACAATCATCGTGTAACATCGTCGTCCGTCTTCGTGTAACTTCGGGTCACTTCGTTGGTAAAACTATAACTTACAAGTAGACAAGACAAGACAGTTCACTTGATACTTTGAACTCCTTGATATTATGGACTAGCTGGGCCCACGACACGTCAGTGATGATTAAATTAAATCGACGTAACTTCTTTATTTGTTAACTGATTCCAAAGAAAAAATCTAAATGTTAAGTGAAGCTCATTACAATATAATATACATGATATACAGACAAACAGATAAAATGAAAAACATTGTCTTGGGTTCTCTTGCGTATATAAAGGCACCCCAATATTTTTTAAACATAGTTGCCATGTACAAACAGCCATCAGTTACAGTTTTATTATCTGTATATAGATATAGAATAGATATAGATATCGATAAATACGAATTGTGTAGTTTCTATCGCCCATTTACGAAAAGTGTGACATTTTAAAGAAACCCGTTTTTAGAGGAGACGATTTTAACATTTTCAATCGATTCTAAATATCGACCATTTGCAACAATAGTGTGACTAGAAACCTTGACATTAGGACATTGTGTCACCCATCCAATTTCCGACCACGTCCGACGTTCCTTCACTTTACCGACTGTTATGGTCTACATAAACGAGGCTGCGCGAACTGATCGTATGCAAGTCATAAACCAAATTGCGTCAATTTACCAAATGTTACTACTAAAACTGGCAGTGCAACTGTCGTTATCCACTTACCGCGGAAGTTTGGACAGAAATATGATCGTTCTAAGTATATTTCATTACAGCCTTCCTCTCAAATAATACATATCCTTCATCAAAAAATCTTCAAAAATCTTAATCTCTTTTCACACAATGCCTTATATACTGTTTAGGTTAAATATAATCAGAAATAGTTCGAAGGTATGTAATTTTATTCAAGCCTTCTTTCTTCACAATATGATAGAACGTACACAGTTCATCTGAGTAAATACCACCGCCGCCCTCATAATCCGCTGTAAAGCATTACTTTTGTTTCGGTTGGAGAAGTGCGGTTGCCGGCTACACTTAAAACGAGGCGACCATATTAGTCCTCAGGAGTAGCAACGTATTTATGTTCGCGCTCAGATAGGATTTCACTCGTGTTGTTGTACGGGGATGTCTATGGGCATCGACTACTGAACATCAGGTAGTCTGCATGCTCGCTACTCTTCTCACATACAAAAAACCTCCCCTCACGAACTGATACCTCCCTTCACAAACCGAACGTACACCTTGCAAACTGAAATTGAACCACCAAAATCTGAATTATATGGCAAGTCATACGAATTTTTGTGTGTAAAACAATTCACATTTACCGCGGCATGTTTCTACTGTCTTTCTGTCGCGAATTCACTTTATATTCTACTGTAGCTTCCTGTAACGTGCTTTGTACAGTCCCGCGATGGAGCGAGCTAAGTCCGCGAATGGTCCCACGAACTCATTTTAAAAGCCATTTCCTTTGCATAAATGTTATGCAGGTACGAACGCCATACATAACGTGCATTCGGTTGAAAAGTGTGCATGTTAAGAAAAAGTATAACAAATACTTTAAAATTTATGATTTAAAAGTAATATCGAAACGACTCCAACTCCACTTGTTTAAGTTATTCTTTGTAAATTTTCAAAGATGAAAAAAATCGTCGGTGGAACGGAACGACAATCAACTACCACCGACTTTATCCACCGAAGTCGGTAGTCGTTTATTGACGTCCAAATAGAGTTCTGTAAAGAATCTACTTTGAATAAAATTATTTTGATTTTGAATTTGAATATCATCACGGAAGTTATACATTTTATTATATAGCGAACAACCGAGGGGCAGAAAGGTCCTCAAGTGGCGACCACGTCTAGGCAAAAGGAGCACAGGGCGTCCCCAACCAGGTGGACCGATGACCTGATAAGGATAGCGGGTAACTGGCCAGAGTTGCGGCACCTGGGTGAAGCCTATGTCAGCAGTGGACGCGTCAAGACTGATAGGCACCCACATTTAATGACTTTTAATTGCTGAAACTATCGGTTTTCTAGTTTTTTCTTACTTTAAAACCCCCGGAACGAGTACATTCCGCCACACAAACGACGGAAGGTTATGTCGGACTCTAACCGAGTAAAACCTGACGGGTGTATCGCCTCGACGGAAAGTTCCAAACGGTTTTGTAGTAACACTTAGAAAGGCAATTGCTTCGAAATATCGGCAATTAAAATCATCAAGCGTAGCCGTTACTTAGTAAAATGTAATTTAAAATTATTTTTTCTTAATAAGTCGCCCAGGGCAGAACGAAGGGGTACGTTAGGCTTACTGACTGCAACCAAACCTTGTTCGAGCTCAGAACTTAAGTTCCGCAGACTTGGTTTCAACTAAAAATAGCCGCTATTTAAAATTACACCTTAAACCAGTGAATGGGAAGTCAAATATGGCGGCATTCTTGGCAATTTCCTTTAAAAACAGCGAGTATTGTAGAATGTTTGCTCGACTCGAGTGCGCATTATAAAGTTACAGCTCTATCCACTTGTACGTCATAACTACAGCTTTGTTATACAGAATTCGTTTAAATACCAGAAGTTTTGTCGAAAATAGAAATGATGCTTTCCACTATTGCTAGGTATTCAAAGAACGTTTTGTAATCGTGTTGGCTCAGGATGTTTATATATATTAAGGGCATTTTTGTGAGAGCAAGAAAGAGGAAAACAATGTTCCCAAAGGAAATTTCGAAGATCTTGAAAAAGCTGAAAAAATGAAAGAATTTGAAAAAAAAATGAGAGAAGTAGTTTTGGTAACCTTTACAAGAAATTGGATTTTTAATAGATCAAAATTATCAAAATCAAGTTCAACGGTCCATTCGTATTCGTTTCAGCTCGTAGTCACAGCAAAACTGCGGTGGCGGAGAAAACTGTTGACAGGTGCTAATGAATCTACCATTATAATCGATGTACAAAAACCAAAAATTAAAAATAAACTAGATGTGGGGTAGCATCTAGTTTATTTTTACTTTTTGGTTCCATATCACAATATCAGTAATCAAAAATCGTTAATCACGAATACCCGGTACATAGTAAAATGTAACCGATATTATAAAATGTTCATTGTATGTTCAAAATATTCAAATAATCTTTAAATAAAAAAATGGCAAATTACTAGTCACGAACGTGACGACATAAGCTTTTAAAAAATCTAGAAACACCCGATAATTGAATCACAAGTGAACAAATTTGGATGCAGCAGCAAGTTATTATATAAACTCTAAAAAACACTAGAACTAAATGATTTTTTATGTGAATGTGTGTGAGAAGAGTAGCAAACGAGCATGCTAAGCACTTGATGCCATAGACATCCAAGTACAGCCACAAACACGACCGAATGGTATCTAAGCTCGAACATAGATACGTTGCTACTCCTGGGGACTAAGATAGTCGCCTCGCTTCAAAGTGTAGCCGGCAATCACACCTCTCCAACCATAACACAAGTAATACTTTACTACAAACCGAAAGATGCCACGCAATCGACTTAATTTATTTAAAATTCAATAAGGAAAGCTCATTAACGCTTCCGATAAACTCTACAAGTTAATTAATCACGGTTTACTCAAAAGACATGCTCCTAATCACACAATTTACATTTCATTACAAAGCCTTGCATTATTTATATCTAGCGAATAATTAATACCTCACTCTGTCTTGAGTTGCTACTCCACAAATAAGGTTACATTTTTTATGAACTCAGAGAAAAGTTTAATGAAATTACCTCGTTATTCTAAGCTAAGCTTGTTAAGTGTTTCGCCTTAAGGAAGTTTTTTGATCAGTAGTTCTAAACTATCTACAAATTAAGGAATATAACTACAAATTTGTACGGTTCAAACCGGGCGGTACCACTGCCCCAACGTGGTAGAAGGAAGCAATCCTCAATTCAGTAGAAAAGAGTTTGCCGGCTCGTTTGCGCATGTGCCAACCATCAGCAGATCTATTCTGAACTTACAAACTGTGACTGCAACGAAAGACGAACGAAACACAAACATGCATATCATATATTGGTACTTGCAAATATATCGGATACACATTATTGGAGGCGACCATCTTAGTCCTCAAATGTAAAAACGCATCCGCGTCCATCCTTAAATAGAACTTCTGTTCTATTTAAGGATGGTTGTCCATGGGCTGCAGTGACCACTTAACATCAGGTGGCCTGCATGCCCGTTTCTTACTCTTTCATTATTAAAAAAAAAAAAAATCATAGATATCAGTCTAACTGTTTGAAAGGAGTTTAGTGACATACATACGGAGAGAAAAATCTCTACTTCGTATAAAACAAAGTTGCTTCCGGACGTGTGACATGTACCTTTAGATATTTCAAACTACGCAACGGATTTTAATTCAGTTTTCATAAATAGACAGAGTGATTCAAGAGAAAGGTTTATATTTATAACTAGCGACCCAGTTCAGCTTTTTACATGATTTTTCTTTCATATATGCACCCAGTCATTACCTAGCTGCAAAAACAAAAAATTTGAAACATCTAATCCAATCCACGACTGAATTACTATATTAAATTTCACTATTTAAATTATCGCCCAATTTTCAAAAAACAAACTTATATGACTTATTATGCACCAAAACCTTCCTCAGGAATCACTTCCTGTTGTTGAAAACTGTAAGAAAGTCCAGTTCTTTTTTATTTTATCGTGAACAGACAGACAGACGCGACGGGGGACTTTGTTCATAATATTTAGATATATATTCATTTTACAGCAGAAAAATGCTGAAAATTTCAACGTTTTTTATATGTCTTAAACGCATCTGTGCGAGACGGGTTGGATAGCTAGGAAAAAATTAAATTGAGAGTAAGCATTACTTGACGTGTAGATTTCTAGTTCTATTTTGCAACACTTGGATATTAAAAACCATCTATATTCACTCCCATGGTGTGATAGAATAAACCATAAGGCGACAAATCGTATCGGACGTCACGCTGGGAGCTTTTTGCGTCCGCGCCGGCGCATCAAACCGGAACACAGCGGGAGATTACCAGCAAATGTGGAAACGATAATATTTTTCTAGACATTTATATAGAACTTTATGTATAAAAAATATTCCTGTAGTATAGCGGCTTGGTTCCTGCGTCTCACTCGGGGGTCCGAGGTTCAAACCTGGCACGCAGCTCTATTTTTTTTAATTTACGTACTATTACTATATTTCATAAAAATGTCTGTTGAACTTTAAAGCTCCTGAACTTATTTTCATACGGGTTTTCCCGAAGGGCAGTGATTAATCAAGAAGGTTTAATTGTATAATTCATTAAGGTTTTGAGTAAATAGATTGAAGTATAATGGCGATTCTTAAAAATATTTGAAGAAAATCATGCCGACTGGGAACCTTACTGTCAGGCGCCCCGTAAAGCAATAGAATAATATTTATGAAAACAGTCTATGACAAAATTGACACTCACAAAAAGGTCTATTAAATTATATCAGTGCTATAGATAAATTCATAAAAATTATACCAAAGTAGATTACATTTCAATATCACGACTACACCTTCTTTCTACAAGCACGACGATGATAAAGCTTGGGACCAGAATAGCACCATAGTACAACCTCATAATAGCCTTATGCTACGATATTCTTAGAAAGAAGACTAGTCGTATCTTACTATGTCACGTGGATGTAAGACAAATGTGGTATCTAGATGCCCCTAAATATTCACGTTAAGATATCAAGAAGACTTTTTTGCCACGCGATTGTTTATAACAAAAGCATTAATCGGCACTTACACACTATAATTGAAAATTCAGTGATGATATTAGTTTAAAATTATAAGACATATAATTTTAAACCGATACCTCTGAACTATATATGTGCTACTTAATTTCCTTTAAAGAGCCAACAAAAAACTAAATAGACCAGGTGTGAAATTATACGCGCACTTTTTTTAACCAAACGTCATTCCGCAGTCAATTTCCGTCTGCAACGCAACGAGGTGTCAAAGCGACCGTATCCACACAACGCGCCTTCAATCAATTATCCCCATTCCAGAAACACACGAGCCCTACTTAAATAAGAATTATATCCTAATTAATAGAACAAATTGCACTTCGAGCATGCAATGTATTTAAATAGTACCACGCCTAACTAAACATATAAGATACATGTTTCAATTACACTTATTCATATGGCTATGGTATGATCTAAATGCGCTGTATGCGGCCTTAAGAGGGTAACTTATTAGTCGAGTTATAAAAAGCTAAGGACCAAACTCAGGCACAGATGGACTCCGCTTAATACTAGTTAGATATGTATCGGCTAACTGCGACCTTATATTTCCATGCAATTAGCTTAATTTAACACTAAACGCGATTCAAAAGGAAATTCATTATCCGTTTCATCAAACAGGTCGCGGAAAAAAGTCGCATGAAAATCGTTTGATTCTTTTTAAGGTGTGAGATTTGCATTAAAACAAAGTAGAATGATTTCTGCATTTCAATTATGGTGGAAAGCTTTGAGTTCGTTACTATGTCAGAGTTGAAGATATTCAAATTTCTTAAGTATTTTTTTATCACAAACATGTCTAGAAATCAACAGCCCGTTGTAAATCTAAACTTTTAATGGCCAGAAAATAGTGTAAGCTGCTATTTGGGGTATGAGAAAGATAATAATATTTCATATATCACAGTGCTAAGTAGAACAAACAGTTGTGCCTCCGAGATCCATACTGATATCAGATCTATTCCACACATCCAGATCACTCGAGACCAATAAATCAGCTTTACCAAATAGAGGCAAGATGGACGCCATGTACGGCGCGCCGATCCGAATGTTACGCGGACGGAATATCGCATGATACGACGTAAATTTATAGAGATTTGATCTGTTAAGCAATATGTCCTGTTCCTGCGAGATATTAACTTGGCGTTGGCGCGAGCGGGTATAAAAAGCAATACCGTTTCCCCGGTACCAAGTGGTAAAAACCTTTGAACACGTGCCTTGACTCACAATTACACAGCAAAGGTATATAGAAATGAAATATGAAGAACGTAGACTGTTTCGTAAGCTGGCCTTTTATGGATTTAATAGAAAGGTAATGGGGTAACGAGGAAAGCGTTCAAATTAAAATACTAGTTGTATAATCTATTTGTTTGTCCGGAAAGTGCGTACCGAGTTTCGTTTGGTAGACGAGAGACCTGGCTGAATATATTACAATTATCGAAAACAAAAGACATTTGCAAATATTCTAGAAGATTGGAAAACTGTTGTGGAACAGAAGAGTACCTAAATAAGTTATTACATGAATATTATTAATTTATAATTACAAAAACCTATATTTAACCTAATATATCTATACATATTAAAGAGGAATGTGACCGAACTACTCAGAGATTTACACAACCAAAAATCGCTAAACCAAAATTGTTAAAATTTGCAAATAACTTTTTTACAAAGTTTTAGAAGATAGGGTAACAGTTCGACTGGGGAGGTACAATCATTGTGTTCATAATCTGTAGCTAAGCTCTTGTTTTGAGCTAAGCTTTGAGGAATGAGGTTGCCGGCTATCTAACAAGCGAGGTGACACTCAGTCCTCAGGAGTAGAGACGCATCTGCATGACGTCAGGCAGGATTTTAGTCTTGTTTGAAGTTAGTAATCTATCTGTAGGCTGCGGAGACCATTTTACATAATATGTCCTACGATATCATTTATTCAAAATTAAAAATACAAAACGTAAATAAGCACTAAAAAGGAGTTTTGGCATTCCGCCTCTAAGGAGGTAACTAAAGGTGGAAAGATTTTATGAAATTTTAAATTTTGCGCAAGCAAAGCCGGGACTCAAAGCTAATTTAAACATATTTTTCTGACAAAGTTGTAGTAGCCAATAGCTCGCAGTTCATTTGATGGTATGTAGTCTCTACTTCTATGGGACGGAACAAACTTCATGAAGAAAATGCGTTCCATTTGAAGTTGATCAAGAAGGTTGCTATAAGATTTAGATTGTTACCTCATATGTAGGCTCTCTGGTAACTATTGCTTCTGATAGAAATATGTGATGGTACTTCCCTGTTCGAATCATGAAGGTTTACTAATTTGTAAACATAATATGTTTAAAGATAAAGTATTAATATATAACTAATTAGTGTAATGGTCTAACCAATACTATATAATATTTTTGTCTCTACAATAATACATATATTTTCGTCTTCAAATTTAAAATCACGATTTTAAACACTTTTTCACACATTTTCACTTCAAAAATATTAAAAAATGAAATATATGCTGCTGTCATTATATATTTTAAAATATTTTGTGTTTAATGTCTGTACATTTTTAAATAATAGAAAAAAAATAATAGAATTGTATGTATACTTAAGATTTTTAATCAGTGAAAGAGAATAGCATAAAATCAAATTTGAATGTAGAGTCATCCATTTTTTCTTGGTTTGTTATAAGGTACAAGCAAATTCTGTCACCTTGTATTAAGTACGTATAGAGTTTCATTAAAATAAATTTAATTAAACTTTGTCGTGTCAGTGAAATAAAAGATATTTTCTTCCGAATCACGACAATAAGATACTTATATTTATATTCAATTTCATTAGCAAATGCGAAGGTTTCGAACCTCGATGAACCTGACAGACATCTTCAATTACGACAACCGATGTTTAGGGGTCTATCCTATTTCACGCGAGAAGCGATAAGCTAGCATCTGAAACGCTTGTTACTACAGCACTTTCAACGAAATACCCATTTAAAATAGGAATAAAATAATACAACTGACAATTCATTCAAAATCAAAATCAAAATATCTTTGTTCAAAGGAGATTCTTTACAAACCTTTTTTAAACATTAATAAACTACTGCCGCTTTGTTATGGAGACGGGGCCAAAAAAAAACTCCAAAACATAAATTATTTCCATCTTTGAAAGTGTCATTTACACATAATGATACTAATTCGGAAAATGAAATATTTTTTACATTTACTGATTATGTGTTTGTTCCGCTTGACTTTGAAACCTTTGAGTTTGAAATCTTTGGTATGTAAGGTCCAGGTGCCAAACATTTTTTTCGAACAATTAATTCCACATTTCGCGAACGATCCTAGCGACATGAGTATCATCAGTGTAAGTAGACTCTGCGATGGTTAATCGCTGAGTGCTTGTGTCGTTTATCGCTTACCTCCCACTCGTTCGCTATCAGACACGTTGGTAGAGTCGATATAATTTGTTGCAAGAGTTTCCCAATATGATTTCTGTCAAGCCAGCAAATAAAAAATATTGTTAAGTGCCAGTTTATGCGTTACTTTAAAGAAAGGTCCGTTCAAAAACTAATTATCGTCCACGTCGAAAATAAAGCGTTAAGGGGATGATGTTGTTAGCCGCTTATTTATATTTATTTGTTTATTTATGTACATAATAATGGAAAGATCCTGACACACACGATTAGCTGTCTCAATCAATCAATATTTTATTCAAGGATTCAAAATTATACAGATTTTTTATTAAGATTGAAATTAATATATGCTATTTCTGTAAAAACACGTAATTTACGGAAATAGAACATGCTAATTTCATATAGAACAAAGATGGTGGACACTCAAAGGTGGGAGAACCATAGTTCGACCGGGGAGATACCACCGCTGCCCTCGTAATCCTCCTAAAAGCATTACTTGTTCCGGTTGGAGAGGTGCGGTTGCCGGCTGCACTATAAAGCGAGGCGACCATCTGAGTCCTCAGGAGTAGCAACGAATCTACGTTCGAGCTCAGATAGGATTTCAATTATGTTTGTGGTTGAATGTGGATGATTTTTTTCAAAATTTGTTCTGTATATAAAACAGGTATCACAATCAAAGTCGATCATACGAATTATATTTTATTTTAATTCAAAAATCTTCGCCTTAATCAATATGTAATAAAATAACGATATCGAAGTTTATAAGGAAATGTTGATTTTCGATTTTTGTTCACTTTTTCTATAATTTTGCTGAAGAGTAAAGACCTACTGTATCTGACCATCATAATTTTTCTTTATAGTTCATCATATTGTAGGCATAATGCATCATATGTTGTGATATTTTAATTAAAAAAACTTTTAGTACAAAGTACAGAGACCTTTTCCATTGATTTACAAATAATTTACATGTTAATTACAATGACAGAACCTTAAAACATATTATAATGAAAGCCTACCTTAATCACTCTAAACGGAGACCGTGCCTGTGTGCCAAGAACAATAGCAGCATTCCCGCGCTGAATAGCGATCGCAATTCGCGCGAGATATGAACCAGCGTAGCTGTCGTACTTACCTGCGTCGATCAAATGTGGGACTAACTGTTTGAGAATTTTCGAAGCAGTAGGCGATAAGTTTCTCTTACATTCAAATTCTTTTTTATATTGGCAGAGTAGCAAAGGAATATGAAATCCATCTCATGTTAAAAGCTTTGCTAAAATTGTGGACAAAAAATTATATATCCGTTGCCGACAATGCATGATGTCTGATAGGACTTTAGTTCTGATTGAGGTTAGACATGGGCGTGTGGAGGCTACAGCTGCCCCTTAACATCAAGTTGCCTCGTTTACTAATCTTATAGTAAAAAAATGGACAAATTCTCTCCATCAAATAGAACAAGTAATATATGAATTTAAACTAACATCATCGCGGAATTTATTCATTCTGCTATGTTCCGGGTACTCTCCATTAACGATATTTACGTGCCGATATTTCGACCTAGTCGCACGGATCATGGTCTCGGCGAAACTGCGGTGGCGACGGAAACCTCTTGACAGGTGCAATTTGTAAATCTACCCTACGTTTATTAGGTTTTTCTTGATTCTTATTTATTTAATAAAAATAAACGATCAAATTTTCTCCACAATTTGTTTCAAAAATTCTTAAGCAGACGCTCCTCTTACGTAATTTCTGTACACCACATCCGTTATTGTATTTTAATTAAAGAGAGCGAATTGTTGATTTTAACACGAATGATTGATGGCGGTTTTATATTAACCACCATTAAAATGTAATCGAGCCGCCACTAGCATTTAACCTGATTTTCGAAGTTCACTCTGTTTTATTTTTGGAAAGTATCGGGATGGAATCGAGTTACGTATCGATTTCAAACGAATACGCGTGTTGCCGCAATCTCGAGGTGTTAAGATGTTTTTTGCCAACACTTAATATGCTACTGAGTAATTATGTGGCTAAAATTTAAAAATAAATAATACCTTCCCAAGAACTACAGTAGTAGTTCTTGGGAATGCTTAGGCATTCTCTAGAATTTATTTTTTACATGATTTTAGCTTTAGCGATGCAATAAACACCGTTTTCTAGAATTTTCGATATTTTATTTCTTCAGAACGTTTTCTTCCGGTCAACGTTAGCCGACAGAGCGCTCAAAGTCGATATATTAATTTTGTATTGTTTATTTGTGATTCATTATGTGGTTGTAAATTCCGATGGGGTGGACTTATCCAGTCTCAACGCCTAGGACCTGCCACCTAACATAAGCATCATGTATTTACTAGTATTTGTAGATGCCCAAGACACCGAGACCGTTATACCTGTAAATGTATATTGTATATACATGTATTTTAACAAACTGTTTTGAAGTCTTCTACAAACAGTACTATCTCAATACATAAAATATAATCGTCAATTTGAGAATCACTCTTCTATAGGACGTCGATTAAAATCGAATTCGCGGCAAATATTATTTTAAGAGCAGTTTGCTCAAAAAATATAAAACCGGGTGAAGAACATTCTTCATTTTTTGAAAAAAAAAACGCGACGTGGCTGCCGATGGAAAGGCGCTAATTATTAAAACACATTAATCACTTTGTTACCAGTGAGCGCATTAAAATCCACTCATGCTTCAATTACTTCATGTTCTGTTAGTTACAGACGAAACTTTACACCAAATATAAATGATATATATAATTTAGTTATTTTCGTATGTCCTTTAGGACGGACAATCGATGGGGCAGAAAGGTCGTTGATATACATCCATTTCTGTTTCTAAAATCTCCGTAACTGAAAGCACTCAAAGGTATCATCAATGAGGACGCCCCAGCCACTTTGGGCGGGGAAATACTGGGCCTCGAGGTAAACCCTCATATGTGAATTTTTGTCATCAAAGCAAACTATAGAACGAATGTCTCTCAATCTGAGAGGAACTTACTTACGACGGACCTGTCAATGGTTGACTAAACATGGGGTACTGAAGACGAATGAGAAATAAAATTTCGAAGTTTTAATCCTGAGGACTAAATTGGAAGGAAATGTATGTCGGACTTTTACTGACTAAAAACTACAATTTCCAGAAGCCGAAAGTTTATTGGACAGCTACCCCAAAGCCTTAAAGGTGGTAAGTCCTAACTTAGTCAAGCAACTTATCCTACCAGCCATCCATTATAGTACAGGTTGTAAGTAGCATTACAATAGTATTATCGACCGATTTGTAAATTTAAATACAATTCACACAAACAAGTGACAATGGCTTACAATTTCTACATTTTCTGTTATCTGCAATCTGATGTTTCACAGAAATCAACACATCGCGGATCTAAGGCACTTGCTTTAACATCGCCGATAAAGAGTATAGCGAAAAAACGGTTATATTAAATAAAAGTTGTATATTTTTTTTCAATTTATGTAATGCGACCATATTTACCAATATAACATAAATATATCGGCCTTACTTAGTACTTAGTTTAGAATATCAGTTTGATAAACTTTGTAAATTGAATCTTAAAAGCAAATTATTTAATCATTTATACTAATTCTTATAAAATTACTATGTTTCTGTAAACATGATCTGAATGTTACTTCAAAGAATAAATATTTTTAAATACTCTTACTGTAAAAATTAGCGTATATACCGTTAACTTAAAAAAACAAATTACCATAAAACTCCATGATGATATAATTGTATGCGTTTCTGTAGTGAGAAACTTTTAAATGCAATAATATTAATATCAACTGTTAAAAATGTACACAAAGACTATATGCAACAAAAAGTATGTTAACACTAACAATATTAAGATTGATTGAATATATCGAAATACTAAATATGTACCTGCATATTTATATCTCTCTAAATCTCTGAATTTATTCTCTAAAAGAGACATTATTGATTCGTTTTACGAGATATTCGAGAATAACTTACCGCTTACACGTGATAGTGAGACAAAGTTAACAATCTCTCATCGAGACGCAAAACACGTAGATTTTTATATCGTAGAGAAAAGTTATGTGCGGTTTTTGTATCTTGGGGTTTTTGCGTTTCCTCTACTTTGTGCTTTCCGCTCATAAAAGGATTACGATTTAAATTGGGTTCAAGTTCATAACGGGGTTCTGGCAGGAAGCTTACTTACTTACTTACTTAGATGGCTCAGCGTTCCGAAGTGTAGCTTGGGCGACGTTAGCTAGCGCCACTCGTCCCTATCCTGTGTGACAAGCTGAGAGCCCGTCAGTATCACTATCGTTGAATATACACGTGGTTGTAATTAATATAAAATATCTAAAAATTCAATTGTGCGTCTTATCTATTAGTTCCCATTTCACGAAGGTATTCTTGACAGGATGCAGTAGAATTTCGTTATTTATATGTATAAAGAATAGTTTTGGCCCGTGATATCACACGCATTTATAACTCTACTCTATAGCACACCATCGTCTGAGAACTCGCTTTGAATAAATAGTACTGTAAGCTTTAAAAAGTCTAATTTGAATATAATATTTTGACCCTTAAATGTTAAATTAATTATCAATATTCCATAAGAAAAATATATAACCATTTTTTAAATATTGTGATAGGTTTATTCTAGAACATAGATAATCTAGATCTATCTAGAATCTAGAGAAAAAGAGAGAAGACTTCAATCTTACTTTTTGTTAACAATAAAATTATATTTGAGTCACAATTCAGTGGACGATAAAATCTGAAAGTAACAAAACCATAACCATTTTTCGGAATTCGGAAACCCTATCCAATTCTCCCACATAGGCTGAATCATACATGTATCCGCTATCTGAGCCAAATATGGCTGTGTCATATTTCATTCATACAAAAATGAGTGTTACGATCTTTTTTGCTCTTTCTAATTGAAGAGCATATTTCAGAGCTTACAGCAAGACTAAAAAATTTGATAAAATCAATATATCTTTTTAAAAAAATCTAGTAAGTTTTTCAGAAAGTTTGTGTTGATCTTTCAGGAAAATTAATATGCAGCTCGTTTAAATATAGGTACACATTTATTTAATTATATAAGTACTATTCTGTTCCACAACCTTTCTCCATCTTTCATACAACTTAAGAATTCCGTTCTTCCAAAACCTCTTAAGTTTTTCGAAAAAAAAATATCAAAATAAGTTTATTAATTCAATCAAAGAGTTGAAGTTTTTCTATTGTACAAACTAAAACTGAAGTGATTATTTATAACTTAAATAACCTGTATAAACGGCCTTAACACACTAAATTAGTATCTACATTTTATATAAAATCTACCAGCAGAGAATAAATATTGACCTTTATATATTTATATATCACTATGTATTGTTTGAAGATTTTATAATCTTTAAATTTCAATTACAAAACTACAAGTTCCTGTTATTACGCAATGCACACAACATGCAATTTCAATTTTATGAAGTAACTATTTCACATATTATTAATAACTTTAACTATAAAGACAATAGTATTATAAGAACTATTCTATCAAAAGCATTAAAAGAGGAGATCAGCTACTTCATTACAGAAATCATTCGAAACCTCACAACATAAGGTAGTGCGACTAACAGTAACCCCATTTCCACGAATTCGGGAAGCATTACTCAGCGGGCGCGCCCAGTCGCTGAGCTAAATCAAAGGCGCAGTAACCGCTGAGCGTTGTCTTACGTATGATTTGTAACGCTCCCGCTCCGGTACGTGCTCACGTGACACGGCTCCGGTCTTAGTGATGAACGGAGCGATTTTTAACGAACATTAATAAAGAGCGGGCCTGCATTCGTCAGCGGTCACGCCCAGAGCTGAATCAAAGGCGCAGTAACCGCTGAGCGTTGTCTTACGTATGATTTGTAGCGTTCCCGCTCCGGATCATACTCACGTGACACGGCTCCAGTCTTAGTGGTAGACGGAGCAATTTTCAGTACGCTTCAAAAAAAGAAGATTCAGCATTCGTCAGCCGCCGCCCCCAGACCGTGAGCTAAACTAAGTCGCAGTAATCACTGAGCGTTGTCTTAAAATTGAATTGCAACCAATTTCAAAAAAAGTAAATTTATCTAAGTTCTGTTATATTTTTTATTATTTTTTTCTTTTTTACTACTTAATTCCATGACTTGTTTCATATTTTCCATTGGGGCTCATTTTCATGCTGAATACCGGTCGCAATTCTTTTGGCTAGCTTAACTAGCTACGACTTTATCCGCGCAAAAGTTAATATTACGAAAATTTATCTTTCAAACTCATTTTTACCCACTTAGGAGCACAAAAATATTTCCACGAAGTAGCATCCTCCATTTCATCTCTTTCAAGTTTGATTTTTGCAATGATAGGTTAGCCTATGTCGGTTTCCGAAAACTAATCTATTTTTATTTTGAAATTAATCAAAATCTAATATGTACTCACGATTAATGATTTTTATTGGGCGATATTTCGAACGATTTGCACGGCTAAGTTCGTGAGTACCCATTATATAACAAATTATATAAATTACGTGACGATCTTAGTTTCAAATCATATAAAACAGAACAAACACAAAAACAAACTTTCGCATTTATGATATCAGTGAGACTAATTTTTTAAAATATGATTTTAAACTAATATTATCGAGAAATGTATATATTTCATTATGTACCGATATTTGTTACCAGTTGTACGGCTCGTGGTCACGGCGAAACGGCGAATTCTGTATCGCTAATCGTTCCGCCCGCCAGTGTGTACACCAGCCACTGTCGGCAGATGTCCCCTCGGGTCGCGTACGTGCGCCCGCGGGCAAGCGCTATATTTAATTCCGCAGACAAGTGTAACTGTTAGTACCTACTGACTTGTGGATAGGAATTGAATTACTACAATGTATTATGTATGGCTTTGTCGGTATGACATAAAATTTCCTTCCTTATTCCGTTTGCACACTTGTTTTTTGTGACGTGTTCACACAAGTTTTTAGTTTATTAACTACTACAAAAGATTTGTTTAACCATTTCAATAGATATACAAAGAAAACGTTTTTTAATACACACTATTTATTTATATTTAAATTACAATAATGAAAATCTTAAAACTAATTATAATAAAAGTCTAACGTAAGCCATTCTAATGGAGTCCGCGTCCACGCGGCATTGTAGCAAGAAGCTAACCACAGTCCCACTTGAATAGCGATTGCAATTCTCTGTGCGAGATATGAACCAACCCTCTTGTCACCGGCTGCATGAAACTTTTTTCAATATAACATTGCAAGATTTTTATGAAAATTTATTTGTAGAACTAACACGCGTGCTCTGATGATGATGGTGACATTAGGTTAAACTTATTGTGAAAAATATTTAGTTGATACTAACAAGCCCCTTCCGAATTCACCGTAAGTTCCGTTCAAAGTATTCCGTCTTACAATAAATTGTCGATGCGCGCCCGTAACTTATTTGAAAGATGTTCTTATTTTTAATAAATCCTGTAATTTTAAAGTAACTAGTAGTGAGTTAACGTTGATGATATTTGGCTAGATTTATTGTGAAAAATAATTTGCTAATACCAAAAACCTTTTCAAAATTTACCGCACGTCCCGTTCAAAATATTCCGTTTTACAATAAATTGTCGATGCGCGCCCGTAACTTATTTAAGAGGTGTTCTTATTTTAAATATCACCTATCAAATTTAATATAAATAGCAATAGGATAACGGTGATGACATTCGGCTACATTTAATATCAAAAAGCCTCTTCCGAATTTACCGTACGTCCCGTTCAAAATATTCCGTCTTACAATAAATTGTCGATGCGCGCCCGTAACTTATTTAAGAGGTGTTCTTATTTTAAAGCTCACGTTTTTGGGCTTGCGCGGGCGCATTGTGAAACATGGCAGATCGCGAGCATAAATTTGAGCAATTTTTGTTCTGGCTTAAAATTTAAACGTGGTTCGGTTTACCCAAAACGAAAAAGGTTCTGGTGAAAGTTAAGTATTTTATTTTACTTTTAACTTCAAACGTTAAAGAATGTATTGTTTGGTGACGTTTCGGTTTTATCAAAATGATTTAGTTTTGGTGGTAACATTAAATATTTTTAATCATTTCTCAAGGTAGAACCTGTATAAATTTATATATATTAATAAAGGGGCGGGATCAACCCTGCACCCATATTGTTATGAAATTCAATTTGTTGAATTGAAATTGTGTGTTCAATGGAAAGGTGTGGTTGATGAATCTTTACACATGATGCGACCATCTTGCTACTTCAATTTAATTATTGAAATCAACTGAATTGGACATAAACTGAATTGGACAAAAAGTAGCCCTAAATATTAAACATTAAAAAAACTGAAGTACGGAGAAAAACTTGGCATTACAATAAGACATTTTTAGTTCATTAAAATTTAAAGGTGGGTGAGAAGTACAGTTCGGCCGGGAAGGTACCACCGTCGCCATCATAATCCGCCGTAAAACGTCACTTGTGTTACGGTTGGACAGCTACGGTTACTGGTTACACTTCGAAGGCGATCATCTTAGTCCTCAGGAGTAGCAACGCATTTACGTTCGAGCCCAGATAGGATTTTAGTCGTGTTTGTGGTTGTACGTGGCTGTCTATGGGCTGTGACTGCTTATCATCAGATAGTTTGCATGCTCGTTTGCTACTCTTCTCACAAAAAAGAAAACATTTTAACATTTTATCTGCCACAATACATATATGTATGAGAACTACCGCATTCGTTTCACTTAAATTTTGAGTGAATGTAGCGCCCACGGGATTTAATTATCTTGTTTTGAATCTACGATACTCATGACGATTACACCCTACAGTCACCCAACATTGGTTTGACACATCGCTGATGTTTTACTATTGTATTTAAATATTATTTGTAACATTTATATGTAACTGTAAGATCGTAAGAGTCGATATGCTTTATCTCTATACAGCTTGATCTATTTCGGCATACCATAATCATACAACAAATAACTTAATCAACCAAGAAATAAATATACCTTACAACCTATTCTCGGTATTAAAAACTGTTATTTCTATTAGAGGCGTACCGGAATGTGGAGTTATAAGAAGAAAATTAAAGCTAAATTCTAAAAGGCAAGCCTACCGAGGAAATGTAACAACGAAAATGATCATCTTTTTATCACAGAATGAGATTGCTCGGGATCATTAAGAAAAATATAGGCTGTTTGCACACGTGTCAATATACGCATATTTCAATTACACGTGTTTTGTGTTAGAAAGAATCAAACATATATTTAATAAGTTCGAAATATACAATTTCAACATATAAAAAATAGATAAAAAATAAATAATAAATCTAATCATATAAATATGCAGTCTAAGCGTATTTCTATTAAATAAGTTTACATACATATATTTTAATTAAAATTCATATAATTTTTCTTTACACTTTGAAGCTAGGCGATCATCTTAGTCCTCACGAGTAGCAACGTAACTACGTTCGACCTCAGATAGGATTTTGGTCGTGTTTGTGGTTGTACGTGGATGTCTATGAGCTGCGACTACTTAACATTAGGTGGCTTACATGCTCGTTTGCTGCTCTTCTCACATAAAAGAAATCTTAAGGCTCAGTTTATCGCCAGCCTTACACAACTAATCGACACACCGTGTGTGGTCCGAAACGGAAAAAAACTAAGGCAATGGTCAACATGGATTAAATTCTTAGTTGACAGTGTGTATTTGTGTTTATCGTTAGGAATATCCCGGAACTACTGAAGAAGCAAGTTGACACGAATGTTTAGTGAGTACTTCATTAAATCTGTTTGGGTTGAGTGGGTGATCTTAATGAGTTGTTCGTATGCGTACGAGATGCCAGTTGCGTAAGATACGAGAGAAAAAATGTTTTTGTATGATATAAGAGTAGTTAAGGAGCGTGCAGGCCACTTGATATGAAAGTCTGCAGCACATGGAGTCCGTCGTAGAGCCCAGAGAGTCGCCAGTTTGAGGTCGGTAGTAGTCTTTGCAGCTTGCAAAGGTAGAAGTTGGTCCTGGATGTCCAACTTCAAACGGGATTAGATTCCTATCTGATGTCTGTATATGCTACTCCTAAGCCCTGAGATGGTCGTCTCATAGGTGCGTCAACTGATTCTATCCAACTAAAACAAAAAAGTTGTTTACGGCGAATTGTGAGAGCGGCGACAGTGCCTCCACGGTAGAGTTTTAGTTATATAGAATAAAGTTTAAATCCTTGAAAAAACCATATCTGTACAAATTTTCAAAGGTTAGAAAGAGCATTAATTCGCAAAAATAAAGTTTAAAATTTACGGATTTCGTGTCCGATTTTTTATTTAGTCTTTAGGTGTATTTACGTTTCTACATAAGGTTTTAGGGAACTTGATTCCTGTTGGAAGTTGGATGTAGATGTCCATGGCAACATTCCCTTAACCAGGCAGGCCTATCTATTTCCTACTCCATTGAATTCTTTTAATTTATTTATAATAATATCAAAGTTCCTACTACAGGATTAAAATAGAAATGGAAATAGTTTATTTGTATAATAATTGTACATAAATACATTCAGTACTACTACTATTTTAAGTACATATAAGTTATTAAAAGGATTCATAGTAATTAAAAGGATCCATGTTTTAAAATTATAATTAAATTTTTAATCCGTCGTAATGCAAGTTTTCGTTAATATCTCATTAGAAGTGTTTACCAGGTTTACCAGGTATCTCAGAAAAGCGTTTATCTATCTCAGACCTCAGGAATATTAACCAATCTACATAGAGTCTAGAGCAGGCCCCGAGTCCTCTTGAAAGTTGGCTGTAGATCTCCATAGCACCAACGACTTAACATTAACATGACTATTTCCAACATCTCACATAAAAAAGACAAATCGTACAGCGTTAATTTATTTATAACAGTATCAAAGATCCCGCTAAAGGCTTAGAAGGATTCATGTTTTAATCCACGTTCGCCGATCAATAAAAACACTAATGGGCTAGCTGTCAAGCGGTAACAATCTAAACGCCAATTAAAAGTAGGAATAGTAAAGATTAATTAAAAATAACAGGCGGCACGCGGGAAATTGCCTTAAGAAACTAACTGGATGAGACAATTTTTTTACTCGAAACAATCCATTCTAGGCCCGTCGTACGGACAGACACATCGGGACATTTTCCTAATTAATGACCTTAGACGATGCCGGCCGATCAAATGAAAATCGATGCAAAAAGTTGCATTAATATATCTTGGATAGGGTTACGCGCCCACTTCGCGGGAATAAATGCTTTACTATTAAAACGTGTTTTTTTTTATAATGAAAGAGTAAGAAACAGGCATGCATGCCACCTGATGTTAAGTGGTCACTGCAGCCCATGGACAACCACGTCCAATGTCAAATAGAACAGAAGTTCTATTTAAGTATGGACGCGGATGCATTCTTACACTTGAGGACTAAGATGGTCGCCTCCAATAATGTGTGTCCGGCAACCACACATCCCCAACCGAAACACAATACATAAAGAACATGTTGCTTTACGGCAGGTTAAGAGGGTGGCGGTGGTACCGCCCCGGGCGAGCTCTAATGGCTCTACCACCTTTAATTTATTTATATTTATTTAAAGACTAGAGTTAGACTTGTTAGACTACAAGAGAAGCAATTTATCCGTATATGATAATAGATTTTCAGCCTTATTTGAGGTTGGAAGTGGATGTTCATGGCCTAGTGATCACAACATCAAGTGCTCGCACGCTCATTTGCTAATCTTATGCCATAAAATGAAACAATTTGAATCCTTAATTTTAAACAATATGCAAAAGAAGTGATACATATTTAATAAGAACTAGACGACTTCTTTTGCGATTATTTTATACATTTGCACAATATGAAACAATGTGAACTTACGCATACATGCACCTAGTGATGATTTATTTTCTCGCCCAATTTCCAAAAAAAAAGTAAACTTATTATGCACCAAAACCTTCCTCAAGTATCACTCTGTCTGTTGTTGAAAACTGAGAAATCCGTCCAATACTTTTTGAGTTTATCGCGAACAGACAGACAGACAGGTGCGACAGGGGACTTCGTTTTATAATATCTATAGATCATTCCGTAATATTTCGTAAAATATATAAAAAGTTAACTCTCTACGGATGGTCGACCGGGTTTTGCCGGCGCACGCGCACAGAGGACCCGGCGGCAAATAGGAGACAAATTAAACGTGCGCCTTCGTAAAAAGACCGACCGGATGGACATTCAGCGCACGAGCAAGCTTTATGTCTCCCGCCATTCTGCTATGCACGTTGTAGCTATAACTCTATCCTATCTTGTTCCTATTAGCAAAACACAACTAATAAAAATAACGTCAAATATCTCAAACTCAACTCTGAACCATTTTTTTTATGTGAGAAAAGTAGCAAACAAGCACCCAAACGCCCTGATGTTATGTATACTACTTTTACTACTGCTTGCGTGTTATTGAGTGTTCGGAGAGCCAAACACATACTCCCCCCAGGGCTACCTCCACCTTTATACCCTCGCGCGGGCCACTGCCATTCTCAAAATCGGCCGCGAAACAACTTTTGCGTTTCGGGTGAAGAAGTGCGATTCGCGACTACGCTTAGAAGCGAGGCGACAATCCCAGTATTATGGAGTACGAAAGCGTAAGACTCAGATTTTTACATGTATTCTTACAATCCTGTTTGATTTTTTATTGAACAAAAACTACTGATTAATTCACTGCAAACATGAGCTATAGCGTCTACTGAAGATCATGTGGCTTATATGCAAACGAGCATAATTTTTCATAATTAACGAGCTAAACTTTTGACATAAAAAAACATTATTAAACACATTTTTATATCTAGATCACTGTGTGTGTTCTCACCGTAAACCGTTACAAAGAACGAAAATATTTTTATTTCCAATTGAATAACTCACGATAATCCGACTGGAAAACTTGAATTTTTCTCACAATGACCAAGTGCGTCATGTTGCTAGTTAGTGGGTAGACGATAATTTTTTTAAGGCGAAAAGCGTATGATCGTTTGTGTATTGAGAGCATTCTACTACTGTTTTGTTAAGTACGTGTCAATATGTGTGGTAGCTGACACGAATTCATCGTAAAAATGCGAGTTAAACTAACTAGTTTTAAAGGTTGGAGAACAGTTCGACCGGGGAGGCACCACCGTCACCCTCATAATCCGCCATAAAGCATTACTTGTGTTTCGGTTGGAGAGGTGCGGTTACCGGATGCACTTTGAACCGAGGTGACCATCTTAGTCCTCAGGAGTAGCAACGTTCTATTTACTTTCTAACTTGGAAATAAACTTTCCGGCAAATAAACTTCTACCTACGTTCGAGCTCAGCTAGGATTTCGGTCATATTTGTGGTCGTACGTGGGGATGTCTATGGGCTGCGACTACTTAACATCAGGTGGTTTGCGCGCTCATTTGCTACTCTTCCCACATAAAAAATGTATCTTTCAAGTACGAGAAGCAATCAGTTACATTTTTATTATTTATATACATAGTTTATATAATCCAAAAACAGAACCTGATCACTTAACTATGAAAATTAACATTAATATTGAGTCGCTCTATCATAAAAACAACAAATAAGTATTTCGTATTAAAACACTAGTAATTAATAACCCACATGACAACATATGTATATGGCAAAAAATTAATATATTCTAATAATTAATTAAAATTACACAAGATGACGACTTTTGCATGAGTCGTAGAGAATTTAAATAAATGCCACAGTGGTTGGAGCCATAAAATAAGCGTTTTATCTGCTTTATTAACAATTAGTTTTAGCCTGCATCTTTGCTTAGATAAAAGTCGGTGTTTGCTTTATGCTTTATTTTAACCCTTTTATGGGGGGGGGGGGGTATTTATAATATCCCTTTCTTAGGGTACACTTACTTTCTTAGGGGCGTAATTTCTTTTACTCCCTTAGAAACATAATTTATTATTATTATATATGAAGTACCAGTCTACAAAGTTTTAGTATACTGGGTTCAGCGGTTTCGGGTGTGCGTCGGTGTCGGCCTGTCGCAGTTGTTTAATATATAAAAAAGATTTTTAAACAAAATTAAGTGGCTATGAATCAAACCTTGTCGTAAGATCGGTGGTATACCGACTATTATGTGTCCGTGTTCATTATAGTTGAGAATAATTGCCGCCAGCTATTGGGGTGATAACTGACAACTGAGTGAGCGAAGTAGGGAATCGCCGATATTCCCAATATTATATAAAAGCAAACGTAGTTCTATGGTGGGGAAACTATGTTACAGAATATATAAAAGTATATTTAAGTATACATTTAGATATATAAAAAACATAGTGTGTGTGTTATTTGTCTGTTCACCATATTCAAGAAGTATATATATAACAAGGTTTTAAGTTATAAGCGATCGAGTAAATTCTACGTACTACTTACCCGCTATATTTGGCGTGTATGGCGTAAAACAGGCCTTTTTAATGGCCACATTTGATCTTAAAGTTCATTCTAAGGCGCTCCTAATTAAGATCGGCTTATGGTGTGGTCTAGCCTTTATATGGGTGATGGGAGAAACACCCGACTGAATTGTGACTGAATACAATATACAATGACGCTTTAACGTCATTTATTGTCTTTAGTTATGTTTCAAATCGGTCGGTTAATAAGCTTTAGTATCTTGGCCCGTCAAATAAAGTTTAATTGTGAAATTCTATTGAGTCGTACTGAGTTACGTTGTCTTGGAATAATTATATGAGAAGTAAAGGTTTTGTTTGTAGGGAAATTTGTTTTATCTCGTACTTAAATAAGCTGTATAAAGGCATCAGTTCAAGCGATTCTGATAAAATCTGGAGTATGTATATTTACATTACTATTTATTACAAAATTATATTAGTACAAAAAATGTTAAAAACATCTTTAAATGGGACGCATATTAACAGCATCATTGATGTTACAAATTTTCCATCACGTAGTCCGTCTGTATTATCGCTGGATTCCATCAAAGCATCCAAGAATGTCCAGATATAATTTATTGCACTCAAAATTATGTAAGTCCAACTTAGGTCAAAATGCTCCTGTAAACAGAATGATCAACAACTATAATTCGTTTCCTAAAATTCAGCATCTCCATTTGTTTTCAGACAGCATAAGAAATCTTAAGGA